>JAUNZO010004956.1:0-17876 GCA_031894775.1 Chloris gayana
TCCATCACCACCTCTCCCCAGGCCCATAGATCAAAAAACCGTAAACCGCTCGGTTCTTCCGTACAACAAAAACCGAGCGATAAACCATAAAAACCGGGCAAAAACCGTTTTGCTACAGTAACTAGGTTCGGTTTTGCCGAAAAAATGGTCGATTTTAGAAACCAAGCCGGACCGATAACTCCGGTTTTCGCAGTTTTCGAACGGTTTTCAACGGTTTTTGAATCCATGCCCGGGCCCCGGGCAGCCTCGAATGGAGAGTGGCTAGCTGACAAATCACGATGGCAAGTTGGGCTTCAGGTGCCCACAAATCATCTCTCTCAATCCCTGTTCACCCGAGGCCGGGGCAAGGGAGGATCGGTGCAAGAAGGTGGGCTTTCCTGATCGAGAGATTTGAATTTTCTATAACAAATTTTATGTTCTTGTTCCAACTTCTTCATAATCATTTTTTTTTTCCGTTTTGATTAATAAAATTGTCGATTTTACAGCAGCAAACTTTGTCTTACCGACGAAATTGATCGGCGGCCGGTCCTTTTTGGAAAAAAATTGTTCGGAATCTTTTTTAACAAATAGTAAGTTGATAATTAATTAATTAATTTTGTGACCGGTGATCGAGGGTCGATATTGTAAACCTTTGGTTCTCATTTTCTCCAATCATCTTTGATGCTTGATAAGACCAAATAAATGTTTTAGTGGTCAAATAAACGCTGTCGGTGTGTGAGTACACCTCCAAATGGGGGCTCGTCAAGACTCCCTTCGGATAGGCTCGGGGAAGGACGGATTCGCTCGTGCTTAGCGTAGACGATTCAAGCGAGCAAGAACACGGAGGAATTACCCGGGTTTGGGCCGCAATGGATGCGTAATACCCTATGTCCTGCTTGTGTGTGTATTCGAATGTTCTCTGTCTCTTACATGGGAGTCCCCTCCTTTTATAGGGTAAGGAGAGAAGCTACGTACAAGTACCGGGGGTACCCGGACGCCGGTGGGGGTCCGGCCCTTCCCGGGATATCCCGACACGATCCCGACAAAATCCGTTGCGATCTCTCCTCCTCGGTTCGGGCTCCGAGTCTCTTCCATCCTATTGGTCGAGAGCCCTCCTGGCGCCGTAGCGGCGCGGCTTCCCGAGACGCGGCGCACGGGGAAGACGCGCGCACGTCCCGTCGGGCGGCGGCGTCGCCGCGAGCACTTGAGTGCCGCATTAACTCCGGGTGGTTGGGGCGCCGGAGGAAGCTACCGGGAAGCTTCGTCCGCCCCCGACGCTCCCGCTCCTCCGGCCTTCATGGGCCTCGTGGGCTTCGTGGGTCTTGAGGATCTCCTTGTCCTCGGCCGCCGTCTTCGTCCGTGGGCCGGAAACGCCCGTGCCCGGTTAGGGGGACCCCGATCCCCTACACCGACGAGAGCCCCCGGCCCCGCCGCCGACCCGCGGGGTCGGAGCGAGGATTGGGCCACCCGTCGGCGCCCTGTGCCGTCCGGGTTGCTCCGAGGCGCGGCTCTCAAGGGATGGAGCCGCTTGGGCTGCCGAGGCACGACCGCCCCGAGACGTCGCGTCGCTTCGGTTCTCGTGCGGTAGGCCCGCCCGACGCCTGCGCTTAAGTACGGGGATGGCCCATTGCCCAAGGCACGTCTCCCACTTCGCCTTTCGCCTCCCGTCTCCTCAACTTCTCTCTCGTTGCTCGCGCTCCCCTTCGCTTTCTTCTCCGCCGATCCGCACCGCCGCTTCGCCGCCGTCGTCCCCTGTCGCTAGGATGGCCCGCGGAAAGTCCCCCGCCGCGATGGTTCGCGCACGCGCTCGCCGTCGGCGGAACGCTCGGGTCGAGATGACGCGGCTTTCGCCCTTCCTTCCGGTGGATGGTCATAAGGCCGTTCGCGTTGGGGGCCCTTGCCGCCGCCGACCGACGGATCGGAAATCCTTCACTTCCTGTCTTTCGTCGTTGCGGCGTCGTTCCTCCCGCCTTCTCCGACTTCTTCCCGGAGGTGCTTCGGACATACGGGATCCGCATGGCGCACCTTACGCCGAATGCGGTCGCGGCGCCGGCCGTGTTCGCTCATCCGTGCGAAGGATTCGTGGGGGTGCAGCCGTGCTTCCCCATCTTCCAACGCTACTTCAAGATGACGCTCACCAACGCCGCGGAGGTGATCGGATGCGTCCGGCCGACCGTCCGGCCGACAGCGGGTACATCGAGTAGTCGCCTAGCAGCAAGGTGGAGGGGTGGAAGAAGGCCCGGTTCGTAGTGCCGTACGAGAAGAACTTCCGCCGCCTCCGTGTCCCGCCGGTCCCGGCCCAACACTTGGCCGTCCGGGACTCCGTGCCCCGTCTTCCCGATGGCATGATGCCGGTGGTCAATCGGATCGCGGCGCTCGCCGCGGCCGGCCTGACTTCGCGCGGGGTGGTGCATGACTTCCTCAAGCGCAACATCGCGCCCTCCGCCGGAGATCGCTCCCGTCATGGCTGTACCGGGACTTCAACTTCGCCGGCCACACTCGTACGGGGCGGGCTCGGATCTGCCCGAACCCTCGAGCGGTTCGCCTACTCCACGCCGACCGGGAAGAAGTGGCCCGCCTCCTTCGTGTACCCGGAGGGTGCCGAGCCTCTTCATCGGTCGTCGAACAAGCGCGCCATCCTCGACGAAGCATGCCCCGACGGGGACCGCTCGGGTTCCTTGACGCGGTCCCGGCTCCTACTCCCGGCCTCCGGTACCCGGAGTCACACCTTCTTCCGACCCGCGCGCGGCGGCCACCCCCGGGGATGCCTCCGGAGCTCCGGGTGGTAGCCCCGGCGCCGCAAGGCCGGCTCCGAGTGCGCGGGACAAAGGCAAGGGAAAAAGGTCTCCGTCGCCCCCTCCTCCGATTCCTCCGGGCCCGCCCGTTTCCACGGAAGCGGGCCCGGCAGGCTTCGCCGGCACCGGTGACGGGGCCGCTCCACGGAGGAGCCCCCGCAGCCGTATCGGCGCAAGCGGCCGGGTGGACGCGCGACGGTAGGAAGCTTCTCTCTCGCTTTGCTTAAGTCGCGCGCTTGGCACGCCGTGTTTTGTTCTCACCTTATGCCGACCGCTGCAAAACGTGTTCCGATTTGCTTTGTTCGTAGGAGCGTCCGGATTGAGCTGGACCCGGACCTGGTCCCCCGAACCCCAAGGTCTCCGGTGCCCTCGCGCCGAACCCGGAAGTCAGCCCCGCTGTCGTTGCGGCTCCGGCGGCCGGAGCGGAGGCCGGCGCGGGAGAAGCGACGGGTGCCCCGAGGAGACGGCCGCGGGTGCTCCCGAAGAGGAAGTCGCGGACACTTCCGAGGAGGAGGCCGCGGGTGCCTCCGACGGAGATGGCCTTGGCCGTGCGTCGCCTCCTTCGGCCGGGAACGTGCCGAGGCGCCGGCGGAGGGGCGGCCGCTTTCCCAATTGGCGCCGCCGGGAGCCCGCCACGGTCTTCCACTCCCCGGCCGGGTGCCGGCGCCGCCGGTCCTATAGTGCTGGAGGGGAACGATTCCCCTCCACGCGTCCGGTCGGAGCCGGGAGCGGTGGTCGGCGGAGATACTTCGTCGACCGCCGCCGCCGGTAGGGGCCGTGGGCGCGCCGGACGCGGCCGGAGCGCGTCGCCTCCGAGTCGCTCGGGCGGCACGGGACGCCACAAGATTGGCGATGTGCTCGGGGAGGTCACCCGGTCGCTCCTTGCCATGAAGGCGGCCGTGGAGGAGACGGATGCGTCCCTAGAGGATCGCGAGGCCGCGGTGGCCGAACAGAGGCGGAGGTTGCGGAGGCCCGGAGAGCCCCGGAGATAGCGGTGAAGCCGGCCCGGCAGCGAGCATCGGCGCCGCATGGAGGAAGTCCGGAGTGAGTTGGACCAAGCTACCGGCGTCGCCGATCAAGCCGCCGAGAAGCCGCGGGACGCGGAGACGAAGCTCCGAGCCGTCTTGGAGCGGGAACGTCGCTGCGCAGCTCCGCGGCGCGCAGCCGGAGGAGGCGGAGGCCGACATGGCGCTCGCGAGGCGGCCGTGACACGCCGCGAGGCGACCGCGGCGGCTCGTGAGGAGGAGCCGAAGGAGCGCGCCGGTGCGCTTGCACTCCGGGAGGCGGCGCCGGGCGAACGGGAGCGGGCCGTCGGAGCGGCCGAGGCGAAGCTCCGGCGCTTCGGCCGACTCCGTGGCCTCCCAAGAGGTGGGGCCGAGGCAGCGCGAGGACGCCCTCGCTACCCGGAAGAGCAGGTCCGGCTTCGTGAAAACGAGGCCGCCGTTCGTAGGGAGGCCTTGGAGACGGAGGCGGCCCGTGTTGCCCGGCCGAGGAGCAGGTCCGCGGTATCGCCGGTGCGTTGGCGCATCGCGTGCGCGAGGAGACTCTCGCCGAGGCCCGGAAGGACTTCGCCGTCGAGCTCAAGGCGGTGGAGAGGAGCCGGGACGACTACCGCCGACGCGTCGAGCGGTCGGAGGCCCGGGTGAAGAAGTCGGGTCATGTCCCTTCTGCTGCAGCCGGTGGCGACGACCTCCGCCGGCAGCTTGCGGAGGCGCGGTCCCGGCTCGAGAATTCCGAGGTTCGGCGCGTTGAGCCGAGCGAGCGGGTGATCGAGCCGGCTTCGGCGGCGCGGTCGCAGGCCGAGATCGCCGTCGAGGTGCACCGGCGGTCTCGTCGGCGCCGTTCGAGGTGGGCCTGCCCCGTCTTCCCGAGCCCCTCGACCGCGGCGCGGCCGGGTATGCGTTCGCCATGCGGGGGTGGTTGACTCTCCGAGCAGCCCGAACACCCGGTGGCGGAGGTCCCGGAGGAGGAAGGGCGGCAAACCATAGCCGCGGCCCCGGAGGAGGTGCCGGCGAACGCCCCGGTGCTCGGTGCCCGGGTTCCCACTCCCGGCCGTGGTGAATGGTGACGTTCCCGCGGGTGAGCATGCCACGGCTAAGGCGCAGGCTCGCGCCGTGGCTCGTGCCTTCGCCGAAAGCTTCAAGTGGGGCTAAGTGCCCGCTTCCTCCACCTCGCGAGTGGATTCTCGGCGCCCGTGCCTTTTTTATTTTTTGTTAAACCCGTGTTTCGTATGCAAGACAGAAGTTAAGTTTAAATTTCAATGTTGATGAAAAGCTTAAGCCCCTTGCTCCCCTTCTCTTTGGTGCGATTGTCGCCATGCGCCGCTTAGTCGTAGGCCGTTCGGTACTTTGCGGCTACGCTTAGAGCGCGGCTTCGACGCCCGAGCCTTAACCGAACGTGACGCCTTCCGACTTCGGGCCCAAGTCATAGGCCTTTCTTACCCGTCGGAGGAAGGCGAGGACTTTGACATATACAACAACGATCCTGCGAGAAGTAGGAAAAGAAGCGACCGGGCGCTGTTTTTATTCACAACACGTTAGAACAGATGCCGTGGCGACCGTGGCCGTGGCGATGAGACTTCCGGGTACTACCCGGACCATTGGCTGCGGAATATTCTAAGGGTAGAATTTCTTTAGGTGCTCAATGTTCCAAGCGCTTGGTTCCGGTACCCGTCCTCCGACTCCGCACGAACGGATCCCGGCGGGTGACGGCGAGTGACGACGAAGGGCCCTTCCCACATGGGAATTAGCTTATCCTTGCCTTCACGCGTCTCGAGCCCGCCGGAGGACGAGGTCTCCCGTTTGCAACTCCCGGGCGCACGCGCCGTCGGTGATAGCGGCGCAAGCCCCGGAGGTACCTCGCGCTCGCGAGTAGTACTCGTCGTCTTGCCTCCTCGAGGAGGTCAATGTCGTCGTGCCGCCGGGTGCTTTGGCCGGCTTCGTCAAACGCGGCGACTCGGGGCCATTGAATAGGATCTCCGTGGGTAGCACCGCTCCGCACCGTACACGAGGAAGAAAGGCGTTTCGCCCGTGGCTCGACTCGTCGTGGTGCGCAGGGACCGGAGCACGGATTGGATCTCTCGTTAACCACTTGGAGCCTTTCTTCTTCAACGGGTCAAATGATCTTGTTTTCGGACCCTTGAGGATTTCTCCGTTGGCGCGTTCGACTTGGCCGTTGCTTTGTGGGTGGGCTCTTGAGGCGAAGCGCATCCGGTGCCGAGGGAATCGCGAGTACGCCGCGAATGCGTGGCTCGTGAACCGGGTCCCGTTGTCCGTGATGATCCGCTGCGGCACCCCGAATCTTGCGATGACATTCTTCATGAATCCGACCGCCGAGTTTTGGTCTATCTTTATCACCGCCTCCGCTTCCACCCACTTCGTGAACTTGTCGATGGCCACATATAGCCACCCGTACCCACCCGGGCGAGTCGGAAATGGCCCTACAATGTCCAAACCCGAAACCGCGAACGGCCAAGATAAGGGAATTGTTTGAAGGGCTTGAGCGGGCAGGTGCGTCCGCTTGGCGTGAAACCGGCATGCCTTGCATTGTCGCACCAGCTCGGTGGCGTCCTGGAGGGCCGTCGGCCAGTAATAACCCCGTCGAAAGGCTTTCCCGACCAGCGTGCGGGGAGCGTGGTGGCTGCCGCACTCGCCCTCGTGGATCTCAACGAGTATGTCGTTGCCTTCTTCCGTCTTGACGCACTTCGCCAGAACGCCGTTGGCACCGCGCTTGTACAGCCTGCCATCAACAATGGCATATCGCTTGGCTTGGCGGGCTAGGCGTTCCGCGTCCGTGTCGTCTTCCGGAAGGATGTCGTCACGCAAGTACCCGAGGATGTCATCCATCCAACGAGCGTCCCGCGGCTCGCCGCCGCCGCTTCTTCGCTATTCTCGCGTGTGCTGCAGATCCCGCGGGTGCGCCTACGCTTTGTTGTTGCTCGTTCGGAGCTCGGTCGGCGTCGGAGGCCGAAGGGGATGTCAAGATCTCCATGAACGTCCCGGGTGGGATTGGAGCTCGAGTGGAGGCCACCCGGGACGGTTCGTCGGCAATGTGATTGTCGCCCCTAGGTACGTGAAGCACCTCGAGACCGTTGAACTTCTTTTCCATCCGCCCGACCGCCGCGAGGTATGCGGCCATCTGCGGGTCGTTGCACCGGTACTCCTTGGATACTTGGTTGACGACAAGTTGCGAGTCCCCCTTGGCGAGGAGGCGCGTGACACCGAGGTCGGCCGCCATCCGCAGCCCCGCCAGAGAGCTTCGTACTCGCCATGTTGTTGGTGCACCCGAAGTGTAGCCGGACCGCATAGCGCAGCTCATCGCCGGTTGGCGACAGCAGCAAGCACCCCTGCTCCCGCACCGTTGAGGGTGAGGGAACCGTCGAAGAACATCGTCCGGTGGTCGCCAGGTGCGTCGCATCGCTGCACCCGGTGCTAAGCTCTTCACGCTCGATCTCTCGGGGTGGGCGTCCACTCGGCGATGAACTCGGCTAGAGCCCGGCTCTTGATGATGTGTGTGTCGAGGAAGGACAAGTCGAACTCCCCGCCTTCACGGCCCACTTGGCTACTCGCCCGGCCGCTTCTTTGTTGCGTAGTATGGTCTCCGGCGGTGCCGTCGTTACCACCCGGACGGGATGGTCTTGGAAGTAGTGCCGTAACTTTCGGGATGCGACAAGTACCGTGTAGAGCATCTTCCGGTACCGCGGGTACCGTGTCTTGGCGTCCCGCGAACTTCGCCGATGAAGTATACCGGGCGTTGAATGTGCCGCATGCGAGATTCGGATTCTAGGGAAGCGGGGCCAAGCTCGCTCTCGCTTGTCGTGGGAGCCGGGCCGGAGCCCCGGGTGATGCAGCGATGACGCGGTGCCGACGTCGGGGGTAGGCCGGAGCGGATCCCACCCCGCCCATGATGCGAGACGTGGTCGGAGCCGGAGCCCCCGGGTGGGGTGGGATCAACGCGCCCATCCTTGCTTTTCCGGTCGTGGTCCCCGCTCGCCCAAATCATGCGACGAGGTCGGAGCCGGAGCCCCCGGTGAAGCCGGGGAGCCACACCGTCTGCAGGGGTCGTCGCGCCGGGGACCGCCCGGGCCCCACCCGGCAGGCCGGAGCGGCCGCATCGCATACCATGTTGTGAGTGGGGGCGTCCCGCAGCCCCGCGAGTTGGTCGCAGACGGAACCCCCGGTCTGTTTGGGCTGCCGCCTTCGAGCCGTCGAGGCACCCGCATCTGCCGGTTCGCCGAGAACCACGAGGCGCCTGCTCCGGCCGCTCGACCACCGGAGCCGCACCGACCACTTGCGGGTTAGCCGCTATGTACGGGAGCGAGTGGTTCACCCGGTTCCGGGCGACTAGAACGGGCGCGGAGGACAGGTAGCGCTTGAGATCTTGTAAGGCTTTATCGCCTTCCCGGTCCACTCGAATTTGTCCGTCCTCTTCATCGGCTTGAACAGGGGAGAGCGCGTTCACCTAGGCGCGAGATGAATCGGCCAAGGGCCGTCATGCTCCCGGCCAGGCGTTGCACGTCCTTGAGTCGCCTTGGGGGTGGATTTCTTCGATGGCCCGGATTTTCTCGGGGTTTGCTTCGATCCCGCGGTGCGAGACCAGGAAGCCGAGCAGCTTCCTCGCCGGTACACCGAAGACGCACTTCTCCGGGTTGAGCTTCACCCGGTTGCGGCGCAGATTGGAGAAGGTCTCCTCTAAGTCGAACAGGAGAGACGGTGCCTTGCGGCTCTTAATGACCAGGTCGTCGACATACGCCTCCACGTTCCTCCCGATTTGCGAGTCCGGGGTTAGGCGCATGGCTCGTTGGAACGTGGAGCCTGCGTTTTTGAGACCGAAAGACATGCTCACGTAGCAAAAACTCCCTGCGGGAGTCATAAATGCAGTCTTCTCCTCATCCTCCTTAGCCATACGGATTTGGTGGTACCCGGAGTACGCATCCAACATGCAAAGCAGGTCGCAGCCTGCGGTGGAGTCTACTACGGAATCTATCCGGGGCAACGGAAACGGGTCCTTCGGGCATGCCTTATTCAGGTCGGTGTAGTCCACGCACATCCGCATCTTGCCGTTATTCTTGGGCACGACCGCCGGGTTGGCGAGCCACGTCGGGTGCGTGACTTCCCGGATGAACTTGGCCTCCAGTAGCCTCTTGACTTTGGCCCGGATGAAGCCTTCGCGCTCGGGGGCCTGGCGCCTCGCTCGATGCTTCACGGGTCTCGCGGCGGGGTCGACCTTGAGTTGGTGCTTAATCAACCTCCTCGGGTATGCCCGGCATGTCCGAAGGATGCCGGGCAAAGATGTCGCTGTTCGCTTGAAGGAAGGTGATGAGCGTGAATTCCTATTTCGGGTCGAGGTCGCCACCGATGGTGGTGGTCTTGTCCTCCGAGCCCCCGAGTGAGATCTTCTTGGTAGGCACTTCCCCGGGAGCCGAAAGCTTTGCCCGCTTGGAGCCGGATTGCGCAGCTGGGCTTCTCCGGGGTGTCGCGCGCTCTCTTCCCGCCGGTGTCCTCCTCTCGCTGCCATCTCGGCCGCCAAGATGTCCTCGAGGCAAGCCATCGCCTTGACAGCATCCGCCCTCTCCACGATGACACCCTTTGGGCCCGGCATTTTCGGCGTGAGGAACGCGTGGTGCGGGATGGCCATGAACCGGTTTATGCCGGGTCTTCCAATGATGGCGTTGTAGGGGAGGCCGATGTCTGCGACGTCGAAGTGGAGCTTCTCCGTGCGGAAGTTGCTCCGGGTGCCGAAGGTGACCGGGAGCTCGATCCTCGCCCAAGGGGCGGGAGCTACCCGGAGCACGCCGACGAAAGGGCGCGAGGGCTGCAGCTCGGCGCGCGCCCACTGCAGAGAGTCGTAGACCTTCGGGGTGATGAGGTTGAGGCTCGCGCCTCCGTCGATGAGGGTGCGCCCCACCTTCTTGTTGCGGATGGTGGGCGACACGACCGGAGGGATCTTCCTCTTGGTATTGTCGTGGCCCACCATCTCGCTCTTGTCGAAGGTGATGGGAACGTCCGCCCACTTCAGCAGGGGAGTCATGGCCTTGCCCTCGGTGATTGTGAGGACCTCGCGGCGGAAGCGCTTGGCCTCGCCTTTGGACGTGAAGCTCGAGGAGCCCCCGCCGATCACGGCGATAGAGTCGTCCGCGCTCCGGTACGCCTCGACTTCCTCTTTCTCCTCTTCCTTCTCCTTCTCGGCCTTCTCGGCCGCCCGCCGCTCGTCGCGCCGCTTGATACTCGTCCGCATGTAGCGGCACTCCGATCGGTCGTGATCGTTGGTGCGGTGGAAGTAGCACGCGAAAGTACCCGGGGATTTAGCCGGCGACTTGCCGGCACCCGCGGGAGGTGGGCGCCGCGCCCTCCGGGGGACGGGCCTCCGGCCGCGGCCACCTCTTCCGCCCTACGCTTGCGCGCAATGTTCTTCTTCCGCTTCTTGGAGAGGGTGCCCTCGGACTTGGGAGAGGCGGTACCCGGATTGGACTTCGCGAGCGGGTCGTGCCACGCTTGGACTTCCGGCGACGGGCGCACTTGTCGGCCAACCGGAAGAGATCCGTGACCGTCTCCGGCCGGTGTACGCCCAACTCGCCCGGGATGTCCTTGTCTCGGACGCCATGGCGGAAGGCGGAGAGTATCCGGGAGGGGTCGATGCGCGGGATGGTGTTGCGAACTTGTATGAAGCGCCGCATGAACGCTCGCAGCGTCTCACCCGGCTTCGGACGATGCGGTCCAGGTCGATCCGGCTTCCGGGCGCTTCGCCGTCCCCGGAAGTTGGCCATGAACTACCGGCACAAACTCTTTCGAGAGCCGATGGACTCCGGCGCCGGGTTCATGAACCATGACCGAGCCGAGTCCTTGAGGGCCGGTGGAAGTAGTTGGCCATGATGTCCTCCGAGCCACCGGCGGCTTTGACGGCGGTGGAGTAGATCTGCAGGAACTCGTCGGGGGAGCGGTGCCGTCGTACCTTCTCGGAAGGTCCGGCCGAAACTTGCCGGGCCACGTGACGCCGCGCGGGCGCTTTGAGAGGGCCGCGCAGCCCCCGAGGAACGAGGGGTCGAGCTCCTTTCTCTTACGCTTGGGGTGGCGCTCGGGGACGTCTCCGCCTCCGTGCCGTCGTGGTTGTGGGCGGAGGTGCGCTCACGCTCGCGTCTCGGTTCGCGTGAGCGCTCAATGCCGACACGTGCGTCTTCCCCTCACGGCGGCGTCCGTTGAGGTTGTTGCGCGAGTCGCGGCGCCCCGCGCTCGCGGGGAGTGGACGGAGAGCGAAGCCGCCGGCGGGCGCGTGTCCTTGGCGCGGCGGTTGTTGTCGGTCGGTGGCTGCTGCGGTTGGCGTGACGGTCCCGCCCGGCGCTTGGCCTGCGCCGTATCCGGGAGCTTACCTACTCCGGTGAGCCACTCCTTTGCTCGCTCTCCCTCCGCCGATCCCGCCGGTGGGTTGTTGAGCATGGTCTTCACGACGGTCAAGGGTCGTCCCCTCTTCTTCCTGGAAGAGGCGACGCGCGATGGCGCGCTCGGACGCGAGCGGCGTGACGGCTCGGGCGTGGCGGTCGGCGCCGCGCCGGTCCTCTCGCCGCATGCTCGGCCGCCGAGGCCGGGGCAAGGGAGGATCGGTGCAAGAAGGTGGGCTTTCCGATCGAGAGATTTGAATTTTCTATAACAAATTTTATGTTCTTGTTCCAACTTCTTCATAATCATTTTTTTTCCTTTTTGATTAATAAAATTGTCGATTTTACAGACAGCAAACTTTGTCTTACCGACGAAATTGATCGGCGGCCGGTCCTTTTTGGAAAAAAATTGTTCGGAATCTTTTTTAACAAATAGTAAGTTGATAATTAATTAATTAATTTTGTGACCGGTGATCGAGGGTCGATATTGTAAACCTTTGGTTCTCATTTTCTCCAATCATCTTTGATGCTCGATAAGACCAAATAAATGTTTTAGTGGTCAAATAAACGCTGTCGGTGTGTGAGTACACCTCCAAATGGGGGCCTGTCAAGACTCCCTTCGGATAGGCTCGGGGAAGGACGGATTCGCTCGTGCTTAGCGTAGACGATTCAAGCGAGCAAGAACGCGGAGGAATTACCCGGGTTCGGGCCGCAATGGATGCGTAATACCCTATGTCCCGCTTGTGTGTGTATTCGAATGTTCTCTCGTCTCTTACATGGGAGTCCCCCTCCTTTTATAGGGTAAGGAGAGAAGCTCCGTACAAGTACCCGGGGTACCCGGACGCCCGGTGGGGGTCCGGCCCTTCCCGGGATATCCCGACATGATCCCGACAAAATCCGTTGCGATCTCTCCTCCTCGGTTCGGGCTCCGAGTCTCTTCCATCCTATTGGTCGAGAGCCCTCCCGGCGCCGTAGCGGCGCGGCTTCCGAGACGCGGCGCACGGGGAAGACGCGCGCACGTCTCGTCGGGCTGCGGCGTCGCCGCAGGCACTTGAGTGCCGCATTAACTCCGGGTGGTTGGGGCGCCGGAGGAAGCTACGGGAAGCTTCGTCCGCCCCCGACGCTTCCGCTCCTCCGGCCTTCATGGGCCTCGTGGGCTTCGTGGGTCTTGAGGACCTCCTTGTCCTCGGCCGCCGTCTTCGTCCGTGGGCCGGAAACGCCCGTGCCCGGTTAGGGGACCCCGATCCCCCTACACCGACAAACGCCATATGAGTTATAAACTATATAAGGTCACTTTTCTTCTTATTTGCAAAAAAAAAAATTGTATGAAGACATTCAAATTACGAATTCTTTAGTGACCTTCAACTAAAAAATAAATTTTACACATGAAATATTACTTTTATAAGGCATAAAGTCGCCACTTGTGTGCATCGGTGCATATGCCTTTTTTACCTTTAATTTCTTAAAAAAGATGAATAAAGTAAGTTGTATTTCAAGTAAAGTCAAGATCAAGTCGGGTCGATAAGAACATCGGTGCATATGCATTTTTTTACCTTGTACGTGCTATGGGTTAGTAAGAGCATCTTTCCATAAGTTACTTTTTGGGAAAAAAAACTTGTTTACTTACCTGTTAACATTAAATGTATTGAGAAGTGATTTTGATGAAAGTTCGAGTACGGACACATACAGACATTCTCATGTCAACCGAAAAGAGAGGTATGATGAACAAATTGTTTTAAAAATCCTGGTATATAATGCTCGGGGGTGGTTAAAAGTAAATTTCTACCCAAAACCTCTTTGCATTGTTGCTTACCATTTCGAGACAAGGGGCATGAGCCCCCACATTGAACATATAAGAGACATATTGACTTAACCAATTTCATGCTACAATTAAAAAAAAACATACACACTAGGTATGTGGTATACTAGATAAGGAAGTGTTGTGCGCTTGGGAAGAGAATAAGATCGTGCTCGTTTTACTGTCTTCTAAAATTTTGCACTCGTCACATCAAAGAGAATCTTACTCGTTTATGAATATTTTGATTAATTTAATGACAAAACCCTTTTGACAGATTGGTGCAAATTTTCGAGATGAATCTAATGAGTTTAATTAATATATGTTTTGCTAAAGTGATGCTATAGTAACCGTGTTCTAATCACGACTTAATTAACCTCATTAGATTCGTCTCGTGAATTAGTCTAGGAGCATGTAATTTATTTTATAATTAAACTTTATTTAGTACTCTGAATAGTAAGATTTTTTGACGTCGCAGCTATAAAATTTAAACCCCAAGAAACGAACACACCCTAAGGAAAGGTTGTTGGAATGTGTTTCGGTTAGCCTGTGTTTTTTTGTTTTGGTAGAAGGCCCTGTTGGCATGATCTAATGTACATATTCAGATTGTAACCGCAAACACACATATCAATTGTATCTTTTTCTTTTCATATCGAATCTACAGGACTAACAAACGCTGGGAATGCAAACAATCAGAATCAGAGGTGATGTTTATGAAAGTTTTTTTACGATGGATGGAGGTGAATCCGTTGTTCGGTGTTTTAGCAATAATGAGGAACATAGAGCAATATTAATACGAGCAAAGGTAAGCATAGTTCGAGTTGTGAAAGGGCCTCTAGTCTGGTGGTTAGAGAACCTGATTAGCATCTAACAAAGTTGTGTTCAACTTCGCGAGGAAGCGAATAACCAGACTAAAATAAAAAAATAAAAAATAGGTTGTGTTTCTCTTACTGATTTTGCTAAAAAAAATGTGCAAAGTTAGTCTCATGTTATCTTGTGGTAAAAAGATAACATATAAATTCAGTTAAGTGTTGGAAGCTAGGACGGTTTTTTAACGAAGTATGATAGAGAGGTAGGTAGCTTTATAGTTCAGAGTTTTTAACTCCAAGTGATATATGTGATGTTAATGCATTTTCCTTTGAGTATCGCTTATAGGTCCAACTCGATTGTCCAACCAGCGTCCATGTAATACAAAAGATATCGTAGTAAATAGGCCTAAAAAATCACTTGTATCTTGATTGGACATACTCGTTGGACAATTAGGTTAGACCTATAGCATTTTCCTTTTCCTTTAACATAGCTGGGGTGGTCGTCTAACCAAGTAGTGGCTAGAAAAGGAATCACATTGCAGTCACACTTCATTAATCCACCTTACCCTTTCTTTTTCTTAAAGAGGAATCCTTTTGATCTAATCTGGTTGGTTACCTAGTTCCTTAGCGTTGATCAAACTTTTTGTAGCGTTATATGCCCCATCAGCCCGTCTAAACAAATCCTCGGTGGCTCATCTCGCCGACTCTATTGAGTGCCAAAAAAAAGAGAGAGGAAAGAATGCTAAAGAATGGACTGACTAGTACTCCCACTAGAACCTTTTTACTGGATGCCAACTGATGACTGAAACCTCCTCTATATGCGAGTTCAGTTGCTCGGAACAGCGCGTATCGCTGCCGACGGTGGCGGTGTGCTCAGGCAAGGAGGACATGCAAAGAAAAACGCAGAGGGACAACCAAGGATGGTTACAGCTGCGCGTCTCAGCCAGCCCTCTCGCTGCTACTTGCGGCGAAACCGCTGGCCCCGTTGCAGCAGACGGACACGAGTTGACTTGGAGTTCCGCCGGCCGTGGCGCTTGCTGGGCGCCGTCCCCGCAGCACGCTTGCACGACCTGGTGCAGGGCGCGCGCCTCCAGCGGCCGGCCGGCACGACCACCTTTTCGGCCCGGCGCATTGTTTCGCCACGCACGCACGTACGGGTGGCGCAGGCTGCTGCCCCCACTCGGAGAAACAAACAAAGCAGTCACTCCTAGGCTTTCTCGTGTGTTGGGTGCGCATTGGCCGGGCCAGTGCCCAGTGGGCAGCGCAGGGGAGACAGGGAACACGCGCGGGCGCCGGGCAAGGGACAAGAGGAAAGCACCTCATGATGACCCCCTCCCTCCTGCCACGGCGTGCCAGCGTGTCTGGCTTCGTGCACGGCCCCTTGTCCCGGCGCTCCATCTCCCCCTCGCCGGCCTCCCTGTCTGTTCGCAAGTTCGAACCAGTAAAATCCGTGCCCGGCCCCGGCCGGCCTTGCCGTTGCTGTGCTTGGGAGGGAGCTACACATGTTACAGTGACAGGCAGAGTGGTCTTTCACCGATTCGACGTCGAGACATCCATCCGTTCGTGGGGCGATTAGTAGCGTATACATGGAGATTGGAGAGCGAAAGAGAGAGGTAATATCAGTAGCGCTTTTTGTTTACATCAATGGAAAGGTAGCTAGAACAAATCTGCCGTGCTTTTCTCCGACAACGGCGAGGCTGAAATTTCCAGATGTTACGTGTGACATAATGGAACTCTTAAAACATGCAACACTAGCCATTTAGGCACTCAACGAGTGCCCAGCGCATCATGCTTCTGCGCCACTAGCAATCAATTCATAAGATAATGAAAAAAAAGAGCATGTCAATATGCTACGGTTCGATTAACGGGGGACCTGCTCAGTGGCGAACAACGCGAAGCAGAGCATCACGCAACTCGCCATTTGTCAATGGCCTCGGGGAATTCTCCTACTAGTATACTGTAGGATTAGCTAGCAGCATCAGGTAACGTAACAGTGCCCCTTTTGTTTTCGGGAATCATCGGGCCTACACACCTACGCCTCTTTTGTAATGCAGGAATTGAAAAACAAAGGAATAGGAAAAATATAGGAATTGAGTTCGTCATCCATTGCAATCCTACGGGAATTAAAAACACAGGAAAAATTCCCAAGCAATCGTTTGGTTGCAACACAGGAAAAACACAAGAAATTGAAGAGAGAGATAGACTCATAGGAATTTTACAAGAGGTTGGACCTCTTGTTAATTTTCCTTCAAAACTTACATGGAAGAAACCATTCCATAGGAATTTTAAAGGATTTGATAGGATTCAATCTTACGTTCCAAAGACTCTCACAGAAAAATTTCTTGTAGGAATTGAATCCTACAAAAATCCTATGTTTTTCCTCCGTTGCAAACGAGGCCTACATGGGGTTCGAACGAGCACAAAGCAGGCACGCACGGCACGGCGGAGACGACGGCCGGGGTCACGGGCGCGAGCGCAGAGCTAAGCTAGTGCTCTCGATCACGCCCTGCACGGCGAGTAGCCATGATGGCCGGCGCGACGACTCCGGCGCGAGGTGATGATGATGCGCGCGCATGGGCGGGGGAGCAGGGACGAGACGACTCGCAGACCCGGCAGCAGCGGCCTATTGCCAGTAGTAGTAGCCTCATTAACGCGAGGCGCGGCAGCGGCAAGCCACAGCCCCCTCCTCCTGCGCGCGCGCATGTGGCCGGCCGGACTCTGCCCCCTCTTCGCGCGCGCGCCGTGCACAACAGGCGCTGTGTTGGGAGCGGCAAGCGCAGCGCAGCGGGGAGCATCCGAGAGGGAATCACCGGCCCGGGCATCCACTGGTACTGACGTGCTGTGTTGACCTTGCTTCTGAAACGAACAGGTGAAACGATTCGGCGGTCGCGCGAGGAAAGTGAAACCCGGCGTCTGCTTTTCGCGGATCCTTCGCCGCTGCACTTGAGTTCGCTGTGCTCGTCGTGGCAGGATAGCTCCAGTCCAGGCCGGCACGCGCCCACTATAGGGTGGGGTTAACTTATCGGCGACCCGAACGCCGATTCGTTTTTTTTCTTCCACTACAGAGCGGCGATGCATTCCGCGGGTTCGTGTTGCCCGCGGGGCCTCGGTGCGGACCGGGCAGCGAGCAAGCACTGGCACGGCACGCCGCGCCGGAATGTGGGCGTCCGTGCGCCGTGCGGTTCGGCAGAGGAGAGAGCGACGCGTCCGCGGCGCGGTCGCGGTGGAGGCGACGAGGCGGTCTCCTGCCTGCGCCCCAACCTCTCGACCGCGAGCGCCAAAATTCCCCGTGCCCGTGCTTATCATAAACCTCGTGTCCTTGTCATCGAGCTCCTCGGGGCCACGCCGAACACACCGCGCCACCAACCTCACCATTCCCACGGATCACTGGCTTTCTTTAAACTAATCAGCTTTGTTTAAACCGATCCGCGGATTAGTGGTTGTTCTTGTTCCCCGTCAGCACTATCCTCTGTACTAGTAGCACAAACGGACTGTTTGGTGCGTTGATTAGCCGAGGTTCATGAGTTACTCCTCTGTTTAGAGTTGACGCGTGGTTTCCAAAGCCCTCCCCGCACTACTAGTAACCCTATTGTTGTTTGACGTGCTCGCCGGAGCGCGCGGCCAGTGCCAGCCGATTCGCAGTGAGCGAGTCAGCCGTCCGTCCACCTGGAGCGGACGCAGCACACGGCGGCGGGCCCCGCAGAGCAGACTCCCACGCCGCGCACAGCAGCAAGGGAGCAGACCGGAACGCAAGCAACCCCGCGACAAGAGGACAAGCACCCCCCGAGAAAAGAAAGGGTACCCAGAGAAAAAATAAAGGGCCTGTTCGTTTCCCTATCTAATTTTTAGAGAGTCAAATCAAAGAAAATTTTATTATTTTAAGATCTTAAATAAAGTCTCAATCTCAAACTAATTGCAGACTCTCTATCTAATTCACGAGACGAATCCAACGAGGATAATTATAGTGTTATTAGAAGATGTTTACTCGTAGCATCACCGTAGTAAAACATAGATTAATTAGGATCATTAGATTCGTCTCGCAAATTAGAGAGGGTCACGACATAGGTTTTGTTATTAAATTAATAAAATTACTACTAAATAAGTAAGATTCTCTTTGATGTGACGGT
>JAUNZO010004957.1:0-95063 GCA_031894775.1 Chloris gayana
TTTACTTTATTTATATGTACGGAGTCAAGATTTTACATGTAACCAAAAGCACCAAGGCCAGTTATTAGAGTATGATCCATTGACTTAGGTAAAAGGCACTTAATATACACTAAATCTTTTTAGTCCCAAATGCTAAGTTGAAGTAAGCTAGAATGGAGGACACTGCAAACTCATAAACCAAATAACAAGAGAAAAATAATAACTTGATATAAAGTGAATTGCAGTATAAACTAAAAATTGTTAGATATATATCTGCATCAATCCGCTTGCCAAAAATATTATGCAACCATAAATGGAACAAGGAAACTTGGTTGACAATTTAGGTCATGTATAAACGCTCTACATGCATCTGTAGCACAGTCCAAAACTTATGTGTCTCACTTAAACAAAATATTAAGCTTCTCTCTATAGAACAATGAAAGGCTCATTTAGTGCTATGATAATATGCGGTTTAACTATGTAGGCATTCTACGATTATTTGTGTCTTACATATAATCCATTTTAATATAAAACTGAGAGTTTAACATCCATGTACATTGTTTTAATACACACAATTGTTTAATAAATTGATACGTGTAATGTGATAAGACATAAGGTAGTGTCAAATAGAGAGACTAATGAACTCAAATTATGATGTATAGACCGTATGAATATTTGCAAAGATTTGTATTAATTTTAATTACTATAACATGTCCAAACAGACACTTCAGTATCGTAGTTCACCATCTTTATACTATTATAATAGACGTACATGTAGACTTTGAAGTTTCTTTAACCATACATACAGATATATATACTTAGGTTTATAGCCCGTGCATTTGCACGGGTTGATGGGCTAGTATAAGATAATTGCAATTTTGTCATTCTAACTCAACCTCATGGCTTTAATAAGCTCAATAAATCTAATATAAACAAACTAATAGTACTTCAATAATTAATGTCCGTTTTAAACATATGTTTCTCGTATGACATTCCCAAAGAAAATATATACTTGGAATTATACTGTGTGAAATTGTTGTCGTTTCATATTACGAACCTAGACATTATATATATTGGCATGTAAGGAAGCAACAACGAATAGAAAATAGAAAATTTTAGATATATATTACTGTCAGTGCCCTAATATATATCTTCTATCCAGAAATATCTTTAATCATTATGGCAACACGTTCAATGTCACTAGAAGATGTTGTATTCACAATGTGGCATTGGGGAGAAAAATATTCTTTCATGACACTCGTATCAATCGTCTTGATCAATACGACTATACGAGCAGCACCTGGCTGCACATTTTGAGAAGATTGGAAGCAACACAACTTGGGGGCTGAACATTCTCCCGGCCGCGTTCTAACGCGTACGGCGGTTGCAAACGGCACTATATGGCCACTTGCCAACATGTCGCGCTCCGCCTTGGAGTACGCACGCCAGACACTAACCAGAAGCGGAAGCGTTCATGCGCCGGTGCCTCGCACCGTTTCGCGTGGCGCCCAGCAGCTCACCATCCGCCGTGTCTTCTCGACCGCCGATATGGTGTGCCGAGCAGGACCGGATCCGGGAGATTGCCATCCTCCTACCTAGACGATCGAGTACCCGAAGCAGCCAGCCACGGCCCCCGCGGTCTCGCGCTCGCCTCAACCAACTTCCTCTCTTGCCCTTGCGCGTACTTGACAGTTCACACTAGTCACATCCATCGCGTGTTCTCACCCCTCCGACTCCAAGCAGCAGCGCGCCCGCAGCATGCAACAACCACGCCTTGAATCATCTCGACCTAATCGCACCACTCCGCACCTTATATAACCCGTTGGCAGCCTACCGCCCACGGCAGTTAAACACGGCACGGAAAGGCAAACCACTAGTGCGACAACAAGGCCGTCGCAGGTAGCCGATCGAGCCATCCCCACGCCTCGCGGAGCGTCTGCCTGCAGTGATCGTGCGCCATGGGCAACTTCGCGTCCTGCACTATGGCGAGCGCAGCCGGGAACGGCGCCAGGGTCGTGCAGCCCGACGGGCGGGTGCGCCACGTGGAGCTCCCGGCGACGTGCGCCGAGCTGATGCTCGAGGCGCCGGGCCACTTCCTCGCCGACGCGCGCGCGCTGCGCCCGGGCCGCCGGATCGAGGCTCTCGCGGCGGACGAGGAGCTCCAGTGCGGGTTCCTCTACGCCGCGCTCCCCATGAAGCGCCTCGGCGCGCCCGCGGCGCCCGCCGACGTCGCGTGCCTCGCCGCCTCGGTGGTGTCTTGTGGCGACAACGCGCGGAGGAGGAGGAGGAGGTTGATGAGGTCGGCGTCGGTGCCCGCCGCCACGGCCAAGGTGGCCGCCGTCGTCGCGCCGAGCACGACGTCCTTGGAGAAGACGACGCGCCCCAGCCAAGGGCAGCGCTGAAGCTGGACGAGATGGCCGTGGACGACGCGGCGGCCGCCGCGGAGATCGAGGAGCTCAAGCAGCGGTTCAGCGGCGGCCGCCGCCGGTCCAGACGGCCGACGCTGGAGACCATTCAAGAGGAGAGCTACGCGCTGCCAGCGCGATGCTGATTCTCTTCAGGGGTCACACGGTCAACTAAGCTGAGATGGCGAAGGCCCGTCTCATAGGCTGATATAGCATCTTTCGTTATCTCTCCCCCGGTTCTTCTTCCCAACTTACCTTGTGTGAAAATACCAGTACTATTTTTTTCTTAGTGCTGCCTCTTAGTAAAGAGGAAAGGAAAATTCGAGTTGGACCAAATAGTTTTGGAATATGATGAATTCAAATGAATGAATATAGCAAATCCCCTTTTGCCTAGCTTGGGATGCAAGTGTGTTTCGGCTCCATTTCGTTTACTACTGGAATCCCAGGATAAAATCTGTAATGGAAAACAAATCATTTTCGAGGCTCCATTTCAGTTTAGTATTTTGAGGGAAAGAAAAACAAAAAAAACATAAACATCATGACGCATTAAGTTTCCACGCATCACAAAAATATCCATTTGTGCGGAGGTCTACATGATCATGTTTTTTGCCGTGTTTCATGAGTCATAAAATCAGCTACGTTCTACAGAACTGGTTGCTGCTAATTCGCTGAACTAAAAAGATTTGGAGGATACCCGGAGGATCACAGATATGCACCCCTAGTTGTTGCCCTCATGAAAATATCAACAGAATGAAGTGTTGCAGCTCCGCTTTGGTTGTCCAGCTGTCGTTCTGGTCTTTTAGCAGGCAGTACGTTGAAAAGGCTTAAATCACGAAAATGAACAAAAACAGTGCTAAAGTCAAGTGAAAAGAGAAGCGCAATAATGTTGGTCGTGTTCTTGTCACTAACACTAAACATTGCTTCAAAGTTTCCTTGGATCATAAAATTATTCGGTTGTGCAGAGATCTCGGTATGACAAAGCTTTTCGCCGTGTTCCATGGATCAGAAAATCAGCTCTGCTCTACAAAACGGGTTGCTGCTATTCATTTTGTTGAACTTCAAAGATCCTGAGGTTATCCTAATTCCCGAGGGTCACAAATACACGCACCCCTATTTGTTCCTCGTGAACATATCAAGAGAATGAAGTGTAGTAGCCGCCTAGCTTTGGTTGTCCAGATGTCGTTCTGGATATTTAGCCGACAGTACGTTGAAATGGCCTAAATCACGAAAATGAATAAAAACAGGCAAAAGTCAAGGGAAAAGAGAAACGCAATAACGTTGGTCGTATTCATGTCACCAACAATAAACATTGCTTCAAAGTTTCCCCAAACAACGACAACAAGGCAAGTACGACATCTACACAAAAGCTAAGAAAATTATGAATGTACCAATCCACTCTTTTATCTTACCAAGCATCAACCGCGTAACAAATCGGGCAAGATCAATAAGACGTTGTTTTCCGATTTAATTTTTTCTAGAAGTACTATTACATCAGCCTTTTGATTAATTTCCAAGTCTTCGGAAGAAAGCAAAGTGTCAAAGAAACGAGAGGAGATAGCGTTGATGAGCAGCACACCGAAGGCAACAGAATTAAAGCAAATGGAAAGATGCTTTGGAATATCATGAGGCTCCCCACTAGGCAGTGCTCCGGACCAGCGAAGCCACAATGACTTCCACCAGTATCTTACAGTATTATGCAACTGAATTCAAGCGAGACCGGTATTTGCATCGAATCATGATGCATGCGCGGACGAATGGATGATTGATGGCATGTGAGCTCCTCACCAAGTATTATCTCCAAAATGAATCATGTTCAATTATTATTTTTATGTGAAACTTGCAGAGGAGGTGTGGAATTTAGAATGTGAGGTCAGAGTCAGAGAGTCCTCTCTGCTGATGAATGGAGCTAGCTTGCGTGATCATAACAATGATAAAGGGAATCTGTCAAAAAATTATGATATTTAAGGAATATTTTTTAGATAATATAGTTGACCTGCCTGTAGATTTATCACTTTCATTGCAAGTTTGCAACGACTCCTGTACATTTTCCGTGTGTCAGAAGCGTACGCAGCAGGTGAGACGGACTGCAATAATCCAATATAACAGGCTCGCAGTTCTGACCGTTGCCGTTTTCTTTGCTTTGAGCGTCCCAACTCCCAAACCCGGAACAAGCAGGAACGTCGCCCCATGAGCGAGAACAGTGGCCTATCGGGTTCGGGATGTGTTGGACTTGGACTCCGCGGCCGATCACGGAAGTTCGCTGTCGCCGGATCAGATCAGGACCTGTGGTATCGAAGGGAATGCAGATATTTGCTGTGATCGGATCAGACGAGAGAGTCCCGAGTGTATGAGGCCGCACGAAGAAGTATTCGGCCCGATCGCACATTCACTCTTGGCTGTCATCCGGGCCCTATTTCACTTTGGGCCTGAGCAGGTCTTGAAACGCTAAGTCGTGTTCTGCTTGGGTCCAGATCGAGCAAGACTCCGGCCTTGTTGTAGTCAAAGCCCAAACCTGTATTTACCTTTGATTTGATTGAAGTAGACTAGTGGTAGAGGAGCATTTTGCTATTTTGCCCACGAGTTTGGAGGGTTTGGTCGGAACGCCCACCGTTCGTGGGGTTTCTCTAAAATATCTATCAGTATATGTTTTCGATCGCTCAAATGTCTATACCTATTAGATATATTTATTTTTTTCTCCTTTTCACTTTAACACATCAGGAAATGATCAAAGTACTCCACGCTCTTCAAAACATTATTTCCCAACAATCATATCAGATTGACGCCATCGGTTTTGAGGAAAAACATTTGCGCTCGAGCTTCTGTAGCCTCCATAAAAATGCATCAAATTCTTTTTTTTCAAAACCAATAGCTGCCAATCTGATATGATTGTTGGGAAATAACGTTTTGGAAAGCGAGGGTACTTTGGTCATTTTCATGATGTATTAAAGTGAAAAGAAAAAAAATGAATATATCTATAACAGATATGGACATTTGAACGGTCGGACACATGTACTTGGTGGACGTTTTACAAAAGCTCCACGAGCGATGAGCAGTGACGACCACCAAACTCGTGAGCAAGATAGAAAAAGCTCGTGGTAGAGAGAACAACAATTGTCAAGCAAAATCCATGTGGAGTACGACGTTGTGACGTACACTACAGTGTAATGAGGTCAATGGCCAAGAGTACCCCATGCCGTGCTCCGCACAACTAGAGAGAAAAGAAATGGAAGATCACATGTTCACAGTGTCGGGAACAAGTTTCACACGCGATGGGCTCACACCAAAACACGAACAGAAGTCTGAACACTGGAATTTGTGCCGACTCATCCCGTCTGTTCGTGCGTTACTAGATATAAGGATGTAACTTGCGCACAGCTTACAGCTCACACCATACAAGTCAACGAACTCCACAGCCGGTGAGACGAACTGCTTTATCCTCTCGTCTTTGGAGGCGCCAAACGAGGAGCACCGAACGAAGCCCCCGGCAGCCATGTCGTCGCCTCCTTCGGGTTCGGGCCACGTCCTCCTGGTGAGCGCCCCGCTGCAGGGCCACGTCAACCCTCTCCTCGTCCTCGGCCGGCGCCTCGCGTCCCGCGGCCTCCTCGTCACCTTCTCCACCGTCCCCCGCGCTGGCCTCAAGCTCAGGCACGACGACGGCACCTCCATCAGCATCGGCCGCGGCACGCTGCGCTTCGAACGCCTTCACGGAGGCGGCCTGTGGGCCCCCAACGACCCGCGGTATCGCAACAGCACCGACATCATCGGCCACCTCGAGGCCGCCGGCAGGCCTCGCCGGTGACGTGCGTCGTGGCGAACGCCTTCGCGCCGTGGGCCCTCCGCGTCGCCGGCGAGCTGGGCCTCCCGCACGCCGTGCTGTGGACCGAGTCCTGCGCGGTGCTGTCGCTGTACTACAACTACTTCCACTCGCTCGTGGACTTCCCTGCCGCGCAAGCTGGACCGAACGCCCCGGTCGCCGTTATTCCCGGGTTGCCCCGGCTCGTGAACGAGCGACCTGCCGGGCCTCATCCACGCGCCGGAGCAGTTCGTCTGGCGCCAAACGCTCCTGGCCGACCTCCGCGGCGTCCGCGAGACGGCGTCGTGGGTTCTGGTCAACACGTTCGACCAGCTCGAGCGCGAGACCGTCGAGGCGCTCCGCGCGCACCTGCCGGTCCCGATCCTACCGGTCGGCCCGCTCTTCGATCCAGACGTTTACCGTAGTCACCGCGACGACGAGTGCGCGGCGTGGCTGGACGCGCAGCCGGCGCGATCCGTGGTGTTCGTCGCGTTCGGGAGCCTGTTGCAGATCAGCCGCGCCGAGGTGGCCGAGCTGGCGGCGGGCCTGGCCGCCACGGGGCGGCCGTTCCTGTGGGTGCTGCGAGAGGACAACCGCGCCGCGATCCTTCTCCCCGACGACGACGACGACGACGACTGCCTCGCGCCGGTTACCGGAAGACGAAGCAAGGGCAGAGTGGTGGCGTGGTGCGAGCAGGGGCAAGTGCTCGCGCACCGCGCGGTGGGGTGCTTCGTGACGCACTGCGGGTGGAACTCGACGGTCGAGGCGCTCGCGGCCGGAGTGCCGGTCGTCGCGTACCCGGGCTGGGCAGACCAGCCCACCAACGCCAGGTTCTTGACGGACGTGTACGGCGTCGGGGTGCGGCTCCCGAAGCCGATGGCGCGCGACGCCGTGCGCCGCTGTGTGGAGGAGGTCATGAGCGGGGCGGAGGCAGGGGCGATGCGGGAGAGGGCCGGCAAGTGGAAGGCCGCGGCAAGCGCGGCTCTGGCCGACGGCGGGTCGTCGGAGAAGGGCGTCCAGGACTTCGCCGACGCTGCATCGTCCGTAGGGGCTGCCAGTGGTGATCGCTAGCATTAACATTCGCATGTACTCGTAGACGCTAGTAGTACATTGGAAGCTGTGGGATGCAGCACCACACCTACGCTCTTTTTGTTTAATTTCCAGAGGGGAAGGCGGAAATCCCATGAAAATAGGCCAAAAATTATTCACAGACTACTCAAAACATTGGAACTAAATGATTTACATTGGGGAAAAAACAAGTCTTTTACGACACCTTTCTCATCTTATTGGTCTTTTTGAAATGCCTGGTCGCGAATGAGGTGCCCGTGCAGCAATTTAAAACTTTGTGTTCGTGGTTCCTCCGTCCAAGAATGTAAGGATTTGTTGACTTTCAACTGTTATATTTGACCATTTACCTTATTTAAAATATTTATATAAATACAAAAATTAATAATTAGACTACTTAAAATATATCCAGATAATAAAATAAATTGTAATAAAATTACATAATATTTTAACAAAAATTTTAAATAAGATGAGTGGTCGAAGCTAACACATAGAAGTCAACAAATACTTACTACATTTTTGGACAGAGGTAGTAGCAGTGTAGGCACGGGAGCTACCTCAACAGTCAACACCTCAATTCTGATTTCTCGGTTACATCCTCACAGAGTGTTATCTCACAAATGAAATCTGCAGAGGATCTGTAGAATTTAGGCCTGTTCGTTTCCTGCCTCTAAAATTTAGCACTGTCACATCAAAGAGAATCTTACTATTTAAGAATATTTTGATCAATTTAATGATAAAACCCTATTGATAGATTGGTGCTAATTTTCGAGATGAATCTAATGAGCTTAATTAATTTATATTTTGCTAAAGTAATGCTACAGTAAACGTCTTCTAATCATGACTTAATTAAGCTCATTAGATTTGTCTTGTAAATTAGTTTAGGGACCTCTAATTTATTTTTTAATTAAACTTATTTAGTGCTCCTAAATAATAAGATTCTTTTTGATGTGACAGCTATAAAATTTAGACCACAGGAAACGAACACACCCTTAGAATGTCAGGTCAGAGCCCTCTCTGCAGATTAATGGAGTTACCTTGCGTGATTACAACAATTATCATGTATCTGTAGGGAAAATAGGTCTTCTTTCCTTTTGGAACGTGCGTAACCTTGTCGTTTCTGTTTTGATTGCCACCATGAAAGTGGAGATACTATGTAAAACTATATACTGCACGCATGGACCACCCACACTACCAAGACCAAGGGCACCACATGCAATGATTTTTTTTAAAAAAATAACCACGTCCCTAAACTATAACTCAAAGGTCAAATCTCAATTTTTGTTGTATCCCTCCACTCAAATTGTTGAAGCTAATCCCTTAACTATAGCGAATCCGCGTGACACACCACATCAGCTTTAATTCCAAATTCCAATCCAATTTCTCTCTCATATTGTAACATCATTTCTGAAAATGTTTGAACAACCGAGTGTCTTAGATTTTTTTAACAGTAAAAAAGAAGATCCAGCATGAATGCATGAAGTATATTTTATTTGAAGTGTAAAGTGTTTAATATCGAACCATGATAAAATGAGAACTGATACTCAAATAAGCTCCTACTAGATGGAAAACAAAGCGATCACATTGACATAGTGGTCAAGCCACAAACATGACCACGGCAAAATTTTGTTAAAATGCTAAACCTATATTCAAGCATTATGCGGAAAGAATATGACCAAAAGTTGGATTGAAAAAAATATAGACACATTTGATTGCATTTTGTTATACTAATTCTAAGAAACACAATAGTTCAAATGGGTTCAAAAAATGAATTTGCGCTTTGAAAGAAAAATTCATTTTTGAACAAATCTGGTTTGGAGTTGACGTGGTGTGGCACCCAACAATCACGTCGAACCAAGGAAATGATCCTATCAATCATTATTTCATCTTTCGAAAGTTGAAAATTTGACCACCGATAAAAAGTTAGCGGATCACATGTTGGAGTGTGTCACCATCTGGTTTCACGGGCGACGACGGGCTCATCACACACCCGACGCGCACTACTCCGGGAAACGAGAATAACACTCCAAATTTCACTCTCCCACGTGTTCGTGCAATACTAAACGATGGGAGAGGTCTACGGATCCCAGCACGGTCAGACGCACTGTGTAATCCGCTCATCTGTGGGCAGCGTTTTCTTTCCGCTCGTCTGGAAGTGCAAGCCTCGGAGGCGCCGAAGAAGCACCAAAGCCGGCCATGGCGTCGCCTCCTTCTTCTCCCCACATCCTCCTCGTCACCGCCCCGCTGCAGGGCCACGTCAACCCGCTCCTCGTCCTCGGCCGGCGCCTCGCTTCCATGGGCCTCCTCGTCACTTTCTCCACCATTCCCCACGCTGGCCTCAAGCTCCGGCACGGCGCGGACGACGCCTCCAGCGACATCGGCCGCGGCACGCTGCGCTTCGAACGCCTTCACGGCGGCGGCCTGTGGGCCCCCGACGACCCGAGGTACCGAAACAGCACCGACGTCATCAGCCACCTCGAGGACGCCGCGCCGGCGGCCCTCGCGGAGCTCATCCGCCGGCAGGCCTCGCCGGTGACGTGCGTCGTGGCGAACGCCTTCGCGCCGTGGGCCCTCCGCGTCGCCGGCGAGCTGGGCCTCCCGCGCGCCGTGCTGTGGACCGAGTCCTGCGCCGTGCTGTCTCTCTACTACCACTACTTCCACTCCCTCGCGGAGTTTCCCGCCGCCGAGGCCGGGCCGGACGCTCCGGTGGCTGTTCCCGGGCTGCCCCGGCTTGCGAACAGCGACGTTCCCGGCCTGATCCACGCGCCCGAGCAGCTCATCTGGCGCCAGGTACTCGCCGCGGACATCCGCAGCCTCCGCGACAAGACGGCGTCGTGGGTTCTGGTCAACACGTTCGACGAGCTCGAGCGCGCGACCTTCCAGGCGCTCCGCGAGCACGTGCCGGTCCCGACCCTACCGGTCGGCCCGCTCTTCGACCCGGAGATCCACGGTGGCCACGACCAAGACGACGCCGTGGCCTGGCTCGACACGCAGCCGCCGCGGTCGGTGGTGTTCGTGGCGTTCGGGAGCCTGGTGAAGTTCACCCGCGACGAGGTGGCCGAGGTGGCCGCGGGGCTGGCCGCCACGGGGCGCCCGTTCCTGTGGGTGCTGCGCGACGACAACCGCGACCTCATCCTCCCCGGCGACGACTGCCTCGCGCCAGTGACCGGCGACAGCAGCAGCGGCAAGGTGGTGGCGTGGTGCGAGCAGGGGCGCGTGCTCGCGCACCGCGCGGTGGGCTGCTTCGTGACGCACTGCGGGTGGAACTCGGCCGCCGAGGCGCTGGCCGCGGGCGTGCCGGTCGTCGCGTACCCGCGCTGGGGCGACCAGCCCACCAACGCCAGGTTCCTGACCGACGTCTGCGGCGTCGGGGTGCGGCTCCCGAGACCCATGGCGCGCGAGGACCTGCGTCGATGCGTCGAGGAGGTCATCAGCGGGACGGAGATGCGAGAGAGGGCCGGCAAGTGGAAGGCCGCGGCGAGCGCGGCTCTTGCCGGCGGCGGGTCGTCGGACAAGGGCATCCATGACTTTGTCCAAGCTGTACTGTCCATAAGGAGTGAGGACCAGTAGCGTGTTCGCATGTATACTCACTCCTAGATCTGAGATCGGATGCACCTCGCCAGCGCCAGATTTGTCATGCGTGTTGCTGTCGTGCGCTTATTAATGTTCTTTGTTAACGCACAACATCTAAAAATAATAACATTATGTTGCAAGCGTTTTTAGGCCGTTCCCATATGGATCTTTGGTCTTTGGAATGCTTTCTCCAGAAGGAGGTGGCCAAGCAGCAGTTTATAAAATCCTACTAGTGTTCCTGTTCCAGGCGGCGACGAGTGAAATTTTGATCGAAATTACCACTGGATAAGATATCGTAGTTACTGTACTTTTGAGAATCCTTGGACCAGAGTGAGATGGAGTACCATAGTGACCGAGGTACAACAGCTCCACTTATCCAGGTATACAAAATCATGAACCTTGTGTGTTTCTTTAACTGATTGACCGTGTATCTAATAGGATACGAGATGAGAGAAGGTAAATTGTACTCAACCTGTGCGGAAACAAAGAATTGTACTACCTGAAATAGACTTGTCCGCTACTGAACAGAACAGTACGGCCGAAACGACTGATTGTGGACAAGGCTCCGGAATCGCGGGGCTGTCGCGGTGGAGGACTGAATGGTCACAAATTATGAAACACGCGACGATGATGTCGATTCTGGCTGAGAACAGCTCTGAGAGAAGCCGAATACATTTTCAGCATCACCATTATTACTTTTAGTACGATCGAGAACGACGTATTGTGGACAAGCGCTGCGATCGCTCCGAGATGGTTTCAACGTCGGAGAACTAGTATAGCGTTCATTTAAGTTGTCCGGATGCTTGGGCAGTGGAATGAACGGTGACGAATTGGTAACCAACGCGCCACAAATGATTTCTTTGCTTCTGCTCCAATTAAAATCCCTCTTTTCAGAGAATATGTCCGAACATGCATATTTCATTAAAGAAAAAAGAGAGCCAGCTGTCCTAGTGTAGAATCAACCAGCGCGACAAACGGTACATGAATTTTGTATGGCAAAACAAAATAGAAAAGAACCTAACACTACCTACAATTCCTAAGCAACCTGTTACACCAAGAGAGCTGCTCATTACTAACAAACAGCGACGCTATACCACCTTGTTTCCTGATAACAGCCAGAGCCTCAGCTCGTGATCTCAGTTACAAGGACATGAGGCAACTTCCTGACGTTGTCAAACACTCGCTTGTGTTTCACTTCTTCCAAATCTAACACACTGTTCTCAAAGATAACCACCAATCCACGCGACACCATCATCTGGCTGCGGCAACACCACATGTGTTCCAAAGAATCTCAGCAGTTTATACTAGCACTCTTGCGCTATAGATCCACTATTTACAGTTGTTGACGATCACAGAACGCACATCTGACATGGTCACGCAGACCATATAGCTAAAGAGCCTTTCGGAGGTTCAACATAGATGGTAGAGGACTAAACCAAAGAAGAACTTGCATTTGAGAGGTGTCTTAATCTTCCATAAGTACTTCGCCGTATTTGATAGGTAGATGTTATTGAGTATTCACCCGAGTTGTTGGACCATTTTCATATGAAGCGATCCGGTACAGAGGGGTCCAACGGGCAGTCTCTGAGCCGCTCCCCTTAAAATCGTAGTCGAGCCAGCAAGAGAGCTGCACGCTGGCTCACTCACTTCTCTGGCTGCGTACGCACTGACACAATACTGCCAGTAGTAGTAGTAGCCGAGTTCGAGGCATTCGAGGATGAGTCAAGAAGCAATACTAGCGTCTAGCATCATGTTACCTGCTCCTACGCCCCACGTCGTCCTCGTCTCCCTGCCTCGACACCGCCGCCCCGGCTGCAGTTGTGGAGCTTATCCGCAGCCAGACCTCGCCTGTTACGTGCGTGGTGGCCAACGCATTCACCCCGTGGGCACTCCGCGCCGCGAGGGAAACCGGCGTCCCGGTTGCCATGTTGTGGACGCAGTCCTGCTCCGTGCTGGCGCTGCACTACCAGTACTTCAACTCGCTCGCGGCGTTCCCAGCGAAAGAGGCCGGGCCAGGCGCGCCGGTAAACGTCCCCGGGATGCCGCCTCTGGTCTCCGGCGACCTCCCGGCCTCTGATCGCCGCAGACATGCGCAGCCTCCGTGACAAGGCGGCGTCGTGGGTGCTCGTCAACACGTTCGACGAGCTCGAGCGCGCGGCCATCGACGCGCTCCGGGCGCACCTGCCTGCCGTCTTACCGGTCGGCCCGTTATTCCAGGCAGAGGATAACGACGTGGACGACGCGTGCACGGCGTGGCTCGACCGGTGGCCGCCGCGGTCCGCGGTGTTCGTGGCGTTCGGGAGCCTCGTGAAGCCGAGCCGCGAGGAGATGGCCGAGCTCGCGGCCGGCCTCGCGGACACGGGGCGGCCGTTCCTCTGGGTCGTGCGCGACGACACCCGCGACCTGCTCCCGGACGACGTGCTCGCTGGTGCGGATAGCAACACCAACTGCGAAAACGGCAAGGTTGTGCCCTGGTGCGCGCAGCGGCGCGTGCTCGCGCACCGCGCGGTGGGGTGCTTCGTGACGCACTGCGGATGGAACTCGACGGTCGAGGCGCTTGCGGCCGGCGTGCCGGTGATCACCTATCCGGCATGGTCCGACCAGCCCACCAACGCCAAGTTCTTGACGGACGTGTACGGCGTCGGGGTCCGGCTCCCCACGCCGCCCACGCGCGGCGGCCTGCGACGGTGCGTCGAGGACGTCATGGTCGGGCCAGAGGCCGAGCGCATGCGGTCTAGGGCCAGCGAGTGGAAGACCCAGGCCAGCCATGCGGTGACCTCCGGCGGGTCGGCGGACAGGGGTGTCCAGGATTTCGTTGACGCTCTACTGTCCATGCCGCAGCAGCCATGGATTTAGGTGACGTGCTTCCGTGAGGCGGTTATCTTGTCCAGTTCGCAGTGATGATGGTTATCTTCATATCTTGTGCCGCGGTGAGTGCGTGATTGATTCTCCGTCGCACCTTGATTGGAAACATTTCTGCTGCTCCGGAAATCATCGTCTGACTTCAAGCTTTTGACGTCAGATCGAAGTTGCCCGCAGATCAAACGTCCACGCAAATCAGGCGGCAGCTGCAATCGAATGGTGTTTTTCCTCACATTCGTCCACGTAAATCACAACCGCGAGCTTTACCAGTCATGGCAATCCCACTCATGCTCGTAATGCACCACTTCAATCTGCTCTTTCTCTTTATCGCGTTGCCGGTCGCCTTCGCCCACTTTTACCGGGAGATAGAAACGCTCAACGTCATCGTGAAAGAGAAGTGGCAGTGCCAACGCGCATAGGAGAGACGGTCGACATAGGCTAGAGGAGGAAATGAGGAAGCAGCCGGGTGCAAGGCTAGGAGAGGAAGGACTAAGGCGAGGAGCTCTCGTGCTTCGCGCGTGCTCCGGCAGGCATGGACGAGGCTGAGGTAATCCTTCACCTATTCGATCCGCAGCAGCATCATTTTTCCATCGGATCGTCAACGTTTGGGCTGGGGTTTTCTCGATCTGTAGTTTTCTCGCTTCGCCATTTTTTTCCTTCCTATATTTCTACAGATCGAGTTGTTATTTGATTTCTGTCGTGTACCAAGATCTAAACAACGGCAGGCAAGGGGCTTCGAGCTCTCATTTATTCACAGAGCTGCTATTGCGATTTCTGTCGTGTAGCTAGAGCTATTCCTCCTCTTCGAAAATCCTCTCCGCTAGGGGTGAATAAATCGAAACATTTCTGCTGCTCCGGAAATCATCGTCTGACTTCAAGCTTTTGACGTCAGATCGAAGTTGCCCGCAGATCAAACGTCCACGCAAATCAGGCGGCAGCTGCAATCGAATGGTGTTTTTCCTCACATTCGTCCACGTAAATCACAACCGCGAGCTTTACCAGTCATGGCAATCCCACTCATGCTCGTAATGCACCACTTCAATCTGCTCTTTCTCTTTATCGCGTTGCCGGTCGCCTTCGCCCACTTTTACCGGGAGATAGAAACGCTCAACGTCATCGTGAAAGAGAAGTGGCAGTGCCAAGGCGCATAGGAGAGACGGTCGACATAGGCTAGAGGAGGAAATGAGGAAGCAGCCGGGTGCAAGGCTAGGGGAGGAAGGACTAAGGCGAGGAGCTCTCGTGCTTCGCGCATGCTCCGGCAGGCATGGACGAGGCTGAGGTAATCCTTCTTCTTCACCTATTCGATCCGCGGCAGCATCATTTTTCCATCGGATCGTCAACGTTTGGGCTGGGGTTTTCTCGATCTGTAGTTTTCTCGCTTCGCCATTTTTTTCCTTCCTATATTTCTACAGATCGAGTTGTTATTTGATTTCTGTCGTGTACCAAGATCTAAACAACGCAGGCAAGGGGCTTCGAGCTCTCATTTATTCACAGAGCTGCTATTGCGATTTCTGTCGTGTAGCTAGAGCTATTCTTCCTCTTCGAAAATCCTCTCCGCTAGGGGTCCCCTCGCCCCCCCTCCCCCCTGGTTGTTCGGCTCAACTTTTGGGGATATAGTCGGCATTGTCAGGAACTTGTAAACATCTATTCTTAAAGGGATGGCCTCATGCAGGACGGACTCCACCTTGCATGTAGGACGGACTCTGCCATGTGCGCCCAACTCCTGCTCGAGGGGCGTAGTGGCACCAAGGACGAACATGCAGATGTGAATGCACGCGACCCCTTGACGAGGACACTATTGCATGTTGCTGCCGAGTGCCGCTCCATCAAGTGCATGGACTTACTGCTGGACAAGGGCGCTCACACCGATCTCCCCGTCACCGTGGAGGGAGGAGCAGAGTTGCTACCGGTTCATCTCACCCTAGTGAATAGGTAATTCATTCATCTTCTCTACCTAGTCTCATTCCGTAATGCGTGATGATTTTCATGCATGCTAATTATCGGAAATAAGCAATAGCTCTAGCTAGGTTTCTCAGTCATGCATGCGTTATTAATTGTTACTCGTCGAATTTAATTAATTACAAATGGATACTATGCGTCAGATTTATGTGGAACAATGCATAATACTATTACATTAAATATTTAGTTGCCATCAATGCTCAATCTCAGCTTTTAAGAAAGATTGGCATCAATTAAGAGATTGCTAAAGCACCAACAATACTTCCAATATATGCAGAATTTAGAATGCAAACACTACAGTACTTCATATGTGATGTGCTCCGAGTATAGTGGCCCTGTGGGTGCCAGGTTGTACTGCATGGAGGCCCGTCGCCTCCGCCCACCTGAGCACAGGCCTCGCCGGCGTGGAGGCACGCAGGACGCACGGCGGCCCCGACCCTCGCACTCCATCTCGATCCCGCATGAGCTCATCGGGCCCTCGGCTCCCGCGGTGTGACCAAGCCTGCCCGCCCGAGCTCGCCTTCTCTCATCGCCTTCGCACGCTCTGTAACCCTTACGCCATCCCTGCCTCAAGCTGTCGCGAGTGGATTTAGAAATTAGGTGTTAATTAAAAAAGGGCTGTTGGTATTTTTAATATACAAACTCATCACGTCGCGTAAAACTGTCAAATCCGCGTCGCGTGTCCGTCCTCTTCGTTGCCGGCGGAGCCGCAATCGAAGTCGTCGCTTGCTCAGTAAACGCCGTCGGCCGAGGGAGAACGAGCTCAACCGCGAGCTTTACCGGTCATGGCAATCTCACTCGTGTTCGTAGTGCGCCACTTCAATCTGCTCTTCCTCTTTATCGCGCTGCCGGTCGCCTTCGCCCGCTTTTATCGGGAGAGAGAAACGCTCAACGTCATCGTGAAAGAGAAGTGGCAGTGCCAAGGCGCGTAGGAGAGCCGACGATGTAGAGCTTCATTGAAATTTCGCGACGCGTGAGCTGACGTTATGAAGTAGCCATTAATGGCAACTTGATGACACTCTGTGATAGTTAAAGGTTATAACTTTTTTTCTTTTGCTGGCCAGACTGGACTGGGTGCTGTCGTAGAAACAATAGAGCCGAGTCCATGCAACGTGTTATTCGATGGTTGATGCCGTCCGATTTGTGTGAACGGTTGATATGCAATCAACTTCGATCTGACGTCAAAATCTAAAAGTCAGATGATCCCGGTCCGTGACGCAGTCCCCATCGTAATTTCGTAACATTCCCCTCGGTTCACTTTATGTGTGCGTGCAGCGAGAGTTACCCTAAAAATCGAAGGCAATCGAAAAATACGAGCGACTAATGAATAGCATTCACTCAGCCAATGGATTTCAGGCGTTGGATGAAAGATATGGATGACCGTGAGAGCAAAGACTTCTATAAAAGGTCACACGAAATTTACTCGACATAATTTGTTACTGGAGAGTGGAGACTACTCAATTGTGACAACGTTTCAATGTCTTACAGTAAATATCGAGTTTTTGCAGTGTCTTTTAGCACATTTTACCTTATTCGCTGTATGTAGTACTGGTGGATATGTATAGAATCGCCGTTTTTTCCAACAACTGTATAGAATTACCGTAGAGCGTAGATTTTGGTAAATTTGGGTTCCTTTTTTTCGAAAGCTGTAAATTTGGGTTCATCTCGCTTTGTATGCAGATTGGGGACTTCAAGTGGTTGTAATTGTATACCATTCGCGTGTCCATCGACGCTTTGTATGCTGATAGGCGCGTACTACTACTTTAAAGTTGCACAGCTCATCGTGCTCTGCGATCAATCAGTATGCAGTGAACCTACGACGAGATCAGCTAGTCCCCTGCACGCTCGTGCTATTTGGTTGGTCAAAATTCACGTGAGGTTCTTCCCTTTCCCTTGGTAGCATTGCATCCAACATTTCATAACCCTGCACAGCTCACAGCTTCTTTTCTTTCGAGAAAGCGATCTCTGGCAACCAGACCCGCAGCCACCAGCGACCAGATCAACCACTTGTGCATACCTCCACGATTTTCCCATGTCAGCAGCCTCTGAAAGATCGAGTTGGGTGAAAAGCCGACATCACGCTACAGCTATGTTGAGGTCTGCACTTGGCGCGGCTCCAAAAGCCGCCGCCACCACCTCATCCATAACACTGTGACGAGACTCCACTGTGACCACACTTGACTTTCTGCGCCCCCTGGGGAATGATTATGAGCTCAGAACCTGCCGCCGCCGCCGCCAAAGCGACCACCATGACGCCACGCGCGCCCTCACGTCCTGCTCGTCGCCGCCCCGTTCCAGAGCCACGTCAACCCGCTGCTTCGCCTCGGCCGCCGCCTCGCCGCCAAGGGCCTCCTCGTCACCTTCACCACCGCCCTCCGCGCCGGCATCCGCCTGGACGTCGCCTCGGGTGCGGAGGAATCGGAGGCCGGGCCCGGAAGGGGAACGCTCCTGCGGGTGGAGCTGCTGAACGGGCTCGGCGGGGTGTGGGCTCCCTCCGACCCGCGGTTCCGCGACGCGGGCGACATGGCGCGCCACGTGGGCGCCTGCGGCCCGGCGGCGCTCGCGGAGCTCGTCCGCCGGCAGGCGGACGCCGGGCGGCCCGTGACGTGCGTGGTGGCCAACGCGTTCGTGCCGTGGGCACTCCGCGCGGCGGGCGAACTGGGCCTCCCGCGCGGCATGCTGTGGATCCAGTCCTGCGCGCTGCTGTCCGTCTACTTCCACCACGTCCACGCGCTCGCCGCGTTCCCCGACCCGGACGACGACGACGCGGCCGGCTCCGTGCTGGCGATCCCGGGGTTGCCCGAGCTGGGCGCCGACGAGCTCCGGCCGCTCCTGATCTACGTGGTCGAGCAGGACCTGTGGCGGCAGATGGTCATCGCGGATCTGGGCTGCGCGCGCGAGGCCCTGTCGTGGGTGTTCGTGAACACCTTCCACGCGCTGGAGCGCGCCGCCGTCGAGGGGCTTCGAAAGCATCAGTTGTCTGTCGTACCGGTGGGCCCACTCCTCGAGCCAGATGAGGGCGACGAGGGCGAGACATCTTCCTCAACGATCGACGACGATAACGGCAGCGTGGAGTGGCTGGACGCGCACGCGTCGCGGTCGGTGGTGTTCGTGGCGTTCGGGAGCCTGGTGAAGAACGAGTCCGACGAGGTGGCCGAGATCGCGGCGGGGCTGGCCGCCACGGGCCGCCCCTTCCTGTGGGTGGTGCGCGACGACAATCGCGCGACGCTCTCCGCGTCCGCCCTCGCCGCCGCCTGCGACGGCGAAGGCAGCGGCAAGGTGGTGCCGTGGTGCGCAGCAGGCGCGCGTGCTGGCGCACCGCGCGGTGGGCTGCTTCGTGACGCACTGCGGGTGGAACTCGGCCGCCGAGGCGATCGCCGCGGGCGTGCCGGTCGTGGCGTCGCCACGGTGGTCGGACCAGCGGATCAACGCGCGGTTCCTGGTGGACGTGCACCGCGTGGGCGTCCGCGCGCCGGCGCCGCTGACGGCGGACGCGCTGCGTTCGCGCGTCGAGGAGGTCATGGGCGGGCCGGAGGCTGAAGGGATGGCGCAAAGAGCGGCGAGGTGGAAGGCCGAGGCGCGCGCGGCCGTGGAGAGCGGCGGCTCGTCGGACCGCGGCATCCAGGCGTTCGTTGACCAGATATGTCACGCGGCAGCTGGGCGCTGACTTGCTTGGTTTGGTCATGTGCCGTGCTATGGATTGCCCATTGCATGTCCGTCCACGACAGCGACGAATGAATTGACATTGTAATATCGCAAAATTATAACGCCAAGGAACAGTTTGGTCATGTGCCGTGCTACGGATTCCATGCGTTTAACGGCCGGCTGGGAGCCATTTGTGTGCGAAGAAGAAGAGATCTATGCATTATTTTTTCATTTGGTTTTCCACGTGCTCAGTCTCGATTTAATCTGCGGACTGCAAATGCTACGCTTGAATGAGACCACGGTCGACACCGCAAAACGCTGCTGAAGTTGTCGCATCTTATTGATTTTTTAGGTTACTCTATTAACATTATCAAGAGGGGCTGAGCGCTCGTGCACAACAGGACAGTGAAGCTCAAGTGTTACCAGCCGCCCACATGTCACATCTGATGTTTCTTTGAGACGAAAAAAGAGTCATGCTGCGTAACAGTACGGATTCTATTATGAGAGAATACTATTATTTTGATCAAAATAAGTTCTGCTCTTTCGAAAAATTTTTTAAAATAGGTTCTCCGGCCTATTTTTTCTTATAAAACCTAAACATGCATCCCAAAGAAGGCCTAGTCCGGTTGGCCTTCACTAATTCAATCGGGCCCAGCCCTGATTCCCATCTATTGTACTTATACCTGAATTTGGGCCGAAGATGTTTCTGCTAACTCGGCGATGACGATGCCAAACACCTCGTGAACCTGGATTACTCGCCTCTCGATCTCCCTGTTTGGCTGCCGGATTTTAGGGCTGTCTGCCCCTCCGTCAAAGTCGCTGGCAAGATTGCTGGCGCAGACCTTCCACCAGAGGCATCATGCTTCGTCGGTTTTACACCAATGGAACACGCCAGCGATGGCATGCCAGGTTACTCCGCATAAAATCTTTTGTCAGCCGTAAGCATGTGTGTTTTGTTTTCTTATTCCCCATAATCTGTAGTTGTAGCTATGGTATTTGTGTTGTAGCATTTGCTATGAGAAATTAAATTGTCGAGGAAAAAAGAAATAAGCAAGTAGTAACTCGCATGAAATCCTCAGTGAGACACATGTCCAGTTTTTCTTTTTGGTGTATCACTTTCACGATCAACAAGTGAAACAACACGACTAGAGGCACATTACAACATGCTTTGCTCTTTGCTTTATACCGCCCGTGAGATCTACTTAACTGAAAATTATACTAGTAAGCTATTTGTACTTCCATTGGTCACTTGTGAATTGCCGAACTAAAAATTGTGAATCTACTTAATTGTGAACTTTAAATTATTTCTACTATCATTGCTCACTTGTGAATGACCAAATGTTTACCTTGTTCAGAAAAATCCTAGGTTTCCCATTGCTCACTTTATCCTTTGAGTGAAGACTTTGTACAAATTGCACCTAAAAAACTGAATTCATACAAAACTCTCTAAAAACAACAAGGAAATAATGTCATATGAGAGTGGTCGGATGGATTGTACAATATAAATTTGGAGATTATACAGTATGACGTAGGTAACATCATTTTACGCTACTCAATTTATACAGTATGACGTAGGTAACATCATTTTACGCTGCTCAGTCCTCACGCGTCACGCCTTTTGCTTGCAACATCGGCTGGCAGCTGACCATGCTCCCAAAGGCACAACTGAAATGAAAAGCCTCTCCGTCATCAGCCGCGGATCTCTCACCAGCGTAGTTACCAAAATCAGAAGCTGCCCCCTTCCAGGCCCCTCCTAGCACAGGCCGCCGCCGTTCACTGCCCTTGTCGCGATCTCTCATACCCAATCCGCCATGGCTGGAATAAGGGTCACTCCCGACGAGCCCGAGCTGCCGGTCGGCACCCCGCCCCGTCCCCAGCTCCCGGCCTCCGTCACTGGGGCCGGCGGCAGCGGCGGCCTAGAGATGGCATCGGACGATGAGCGGTCCATCGCGGCGGACTCGTGGTCCGTGCGTAGCGAGTACGGGAGCACCCTCGACGACGACCAGCGCTATGCTGACGCCGCCGAGGTGCTCGCCGCAGCCACGGCATCAGCCAACTTCCCTCCGCAGCTTCCGATTATTGGTAAGATGCCAACTCGAGCGAATTGTCTTACTGGAGTTTGAAACGGACGGTGGTCGTCTAGACGCAGATCTAAATTGTTTAGGAAACGATTATTCTTATATCGAAGAGAGAGCTTGTTCAGCTTGCTGCCGTACGAGGGCTTGATATTGCTCTCAGCACATTTCATTCTGTGCATCTTTTGATTTAGTCTAGTTTGATGATTATGTTTCAGTTTATATGAGTAAAAGGGAAACATGTCTTTGGCATCTTCCCAGTTACTGTGATTGTGATTGAAACTGGATATCGGGATGCACATTAACTTTGTGTTATTACTCCATGTTTTGTCGGACATTTAGCTTTGAAATTTGCAAGTACTCAATCTGAAAGATATATCCATTTTGTTAAATACTAGGAGATATGATTTCGAAGCCAAAAAACCCGTTGTTCTTAACCATGGTAGGTATACATTTTGTGTATGCATGGCAGGAGTAGAAAACATAAGTAGCCTGTAACCTTCTTGTTTCTTATCACTGAATTCGTCATCTCTGTCCGCACTTAAATAAATATTAGGAGTAGTTTTCCACTTTCCCTTTTCAATGTCTTCTAAAAATGTCCATGCATTGCAGTTCTGACAAAGATGATCAAGATCCTGGCGACGTTGAAGGATCAATGTTGGGTCTCCAAAGCTATTGGGATGCTTCTTACTCAGAAGATCTTACTAATTTTCAGGAACATGGGCTCGCAGGCGAAATATGGTGAGCATTCTATTATAGTTTCACTCTAAGTAAATAAGAAGTTTCATATATTCATGTTTTGTGCTGCAATAATAAGTGTCATGTTTTACTTTTAACTGGTTTCATGTTGTAACTAGTGATATTATTTTACAATTGAGTTACATAGTCGGCTTAAAATATTTGGAGATGAAATAATTATTTTCAACTGGTTGTGTCTACTATTAGCTTCAGTCATTGTTTTAGTCAGTCTGTTCATGTTAGGCATGTTCAACAATTTTTTTCAGATGCCGGTTTATCATTTTAGGCAAAATACAAACGAGCCATTGAGCATATATGCACTAACACTTTTAGCACTTTTAACTCATAATTAGTTGGAAAAAAGGTAAGAATATGATTAGTTGACAAATGGGGTTCACTATTAGTTGTTATTTGTTTAAGCTTTCTCTTGCCATTTCCCTTGGGTTACTATGCGTGCTAGATGATTTTCTATTCTGGATTGTGAGCAGAATCTTCTTTTGTAGGTTTGGTGCAGATGTAATGGATACGGTAGCTATTTGGACGAAAAATTTGTGTAACATTATTCCAGGTGGAATTCCTCCTGGCAGTGACACGATCAAATCTGAAGATGATGAAAGAGTATTCTTCAGCTACCCAGTGCTCGATATTGGGACTGGAAACGGCCTTCTTTTGCAAGCGCTTGCAAAGCTAGGGTACCACCCGATTTATCTTCACATAATGTTGAAATTATATCATTTGAGTAATACGGTTAATCTTGTTAAGCACTTACCTGCTGCAGACTTCTACTAATCGTGCCATCAATTTGTAATCAGTTTAATATCTCCTTGTTCAAATGAGATGATATCATCAAGTACTCTACTCTAAAATGAATTTAGTTGCAGCATTTGTATCATCCCATGTCACATCTTAAATTACAGCCACCGTAAGTGCTCAAATAGAAAACTAACCTTATATGTTAAATATTTTATGATACCTTCTAAATGAAATGGAGGATGTTAGTGAAAATGTGTGCAGGCTTATAAAAGGCCTTCATTTTTTTAAAACACACTTTTCTACTTCTGTTTTTTGAAAATTATATGCATGGTTTCATAAAACAACCATACTTTTATCTAAAGTAACTTTTGATGACACTCTTTGAAACTATAATAAATAGTACAAATGTTGTGAGGCTAGGAAACAACGAAACATCATTCACACTACATACATCAAATGAGGGCTGCACCAATTTATTTAAATTATTAATATACTTTAATAACATATGCACCCTTCACTATCGAAGTTTAAACATGCTGGCTGTAGGCAAGACAAAGAATAGTATTTGATTTCACATGGTTCAATCACATCAACCATCAACTTAGGGTTCTGTTGCCACTACCATACTCACCCTTATTCTTTATGAAGGTCGCATGATTTCAAACAAATGATATTATAATTTTTGTACAGGTTTACAGACTTAACGGGAACCGATTACAGTGAAGGGGCCATTGAACTTGCAAGACAAATTGCTTCTCGTGACGGATTTTCTACAATCAACTTTTTGGTTAGTGTACTATGTTCATACCTAACCTTTTTCTTATGCACCCTAAAAATATAGGGGTAGTAACTGAATTTGTCCAACTATATTATCTTATAGCAATCATCTTATGTACCCTAAAAATATAGGAGTAGTAACTGAACTTGTCCAACTATAATATCTTATAGCAATTCAATGCTTTGTTGTTATTGGTGGTGGTAGGACTTACCATTACACACTACACCACCAAGAAGAAAAGTTCTATGAGTAACAGTCTTTTTTTCTTTGAGTAAAATACAGTTGGGGAAGCCCCTACTGTTAACCATTTTCTATCAAGCAACAGGAAAAAGAATGAGCTGTGCAAAGAGGAAAGCAACATTCTTATATAATAAACGAAGTATTATTTTCATCTCTGTTAGAATCTTTCAACAAAAATCTATGTTCATAGATTAAAGAATTTTATGTTATTTTTCCAACTATTATTTCCACAATTTTCTCTCATATTGAATTTTATGTTTTTTCCACTTTGTGCTTCATAGATTAAAGAAATCGAGGCCTGAAAATTGTCAAATGAATTTTCTTTTAGTAATACTAATGCAGGCTTTTGGTGTTTTCTGTGATTCATAATGTTTGTGTTTTCTTTTTATCAGGTTGATGATATACTTGAGACAAAGTTAGATAGGAAATTCAAAATTATTATGGATAAAGGGACATTAGATGCCATTGGATTGCATCCAGATGGTCGTGCAAAAAGGTATGACTATGACCGATCTTAGCCATTCCCATATTTTAATTGGAAACCTTAAAGAAACAGTTTCCACACATTTAGTTGTCCACGTTGCTAGTACTGGAATTACTAGAGTTGTTAGTTCTGATGACAAGCTGTAGGTTTTGACTAACCAGGACAGTGCTCTCCTTTTGGTTGTATGATATTTTCTGACGCACAATTGTCTGTGGATTCTAATTTGAAAAATTACATAGTAAAGTAGATAGACGAGGTAATTTTGATTTATATCAGAATGAGTTTACCTTTCAAGCAAATAGTTCAGTTGCTTTCTGTGTTCTCTATTCAGAATAACGTATTGGGAATCTGTGTCAAATTTGGTTGAGCCTGGTGGAATTGTGGTAAGTTCTTTCTCCTAGAATCGTTTTAAACAATATATTACAACATTTTAAACAATTGCATCCTAATGCCTTTACAGTAATTATTTGTAAATTGACATGAACATTCTGTAACATATATCTTCAGGTCATAACATCTTGTAATAACACAAAGGATGAGCTTCTGCAAGAAGTAGATGACTTCAGCAAGAGAAAAATTGGCAAGGAGCACATGGATGAAGCTGCAGAAAATGTGTCTCAGGTCTTCCGATACATTGATCATGTCCGAACATACCCCACCATAATGTTTGGAGGAGTTGAGGGGTCTCAAGTCTGCACTGTGGCTTTTCAACGGGTTTGATTGAGAATTTAGAGTGAATGTGATTTTGTCCTTCTACCATGTTGGCTCTGGATGAAACGGGTAGAAGCTATATACTTCACCCGCCAGGATGTATTATTAAGGAGTCTTATGTGGTTACCTCATTTATCCACTGTTTTTGTTGGTCTAGTAAGAATAGCAGGAGAACATTCTGAACTTTTGTGTTATTTATAAGCAAAACAGATGTGTTTTTGGTGTATTGTCATTTTACCATGAATGTTTTGTTCATTGTATTTTGGTTCTGTATTCCCTCGGATCAGAATTATATGACGTTTTGACCAGAGGCTTGACGTGCAACTTTCTTTTCTCAGTTGGTCAAAACTCAGAACCTCACGTATTGTATTGAGGTCTAGAAGGTGTACAGAGTGTTTCAATTCATTACTGTGTTTGTCTGGCATAAAAGAGGTTTCTTGTTTCAACTTCCTCTTTACAGCGATGCCATCTGCACAAAACGATCTTGCCCTCGTCCGGCACCAGGTCGTCGTCGCCGCAGCTGCTCGGGCATAGCCCGAACATGTCCATTCTGCTAGCCTGCTGCCTGCTGGGCGTACAGGGACTATCTGGGCATGAATCTGTAACGGCAACTCTCAGTAGGCGTTGAATAGTTATGATCAGATTGTGTTATATGAATTCCTATGTAACTACAAACCACTTCGTGGTCAATCCTAGCGATTTTTGTACATTCCACATTCTAAGATGACAATCCTGAACCTCGAACTTGAACGGCCAGAGAATAAATATTTGAGCCGGTAACTGAGCTCAGACTCAGAGCACATTCCTCAAATATCTACAGTGCCTGAACGTGACTCGCCGTGCAGTGTTCTACTGGATGTTGATGATATGCTGGTGCTGTTGACGTGGCGTTGCCTGCAAAACCTCCTCGGCTCCTCCAGGTTCTGAAACTGGCGTCGCATGCACAGGCTGTGTATTCTCATGGAAGTTAACACTGGACTGCACGAAGCTATAATTTCTCAGGAGTAAAAATATAGTACCTGGATTCTGTATAGCTGTTGTTGGTTACACCTATGAAGCAGTGCAGTAACTGTTGTCAGAATGACGTAGACTGGTATGACGATTCCGGCCGTTCTGAACATTAGCAGCTGGCTCAGCAGGGAAATTTGCACAGCATCAGGTGTTCAGTTTGCAAATAATTAAATTGGGGCGAGCAAGGCGATCAAATTTCAAAGTTTCAGTGTGTTACAGTGATTAACTCCGTCGAGCACGCTCGAGTACTGCCGAGGATAAGCGACACTGCGTCACGAAGCACCAACAGAGCCATCAACTGGAGGTATGTTCGACAAGAAACCATGTCCATGAGTCAACCGCAGTAAGACAGTTAATATCCAAATGAAAGGTTCAGGTTCTTCTGTGTAACACTTACAGCTATGGCAACTACACGGCAGTAGATGACACCTCTCGGGTTAGAATTTTGCGAGTCAGAGCCTGACGCACCATCAGCTTGATCCGCAGTTTGAGCGTGACCAGTACCGCGATTTTCTGGTCTTTCACCTGCTCCCCTGCAATTAGAAGAGGTTGGTTTAGATGACACCTGCACGATCGGTTTTATGCAATGCTATTCTAGCACGGGGATATGTATAGCATGAAATGGTACCTGGAGTTAATTGGGTTTCTTCCAAGTCGAAATAACTTGAAAGGAGCAGTGTAGTTAGGTGTGAATTTCTGTGGAATCAAGGGCAGAACACAACAAATCAGTGAGCAGTTATATCTTGTCATTCAGAACTGTAACCTGATGGTGTTATTTGTTCTATCATGTTCATACAGGTACTGAAACTGAAATGGACACCTTGAAATAAAAGTGATTTGCTACAGATAAGAACTAAATGTATTCAACTGCTTCTTGTCGTGCAGTTCTGGTGCTAATGGCGCGTAATGATAATGAAGTATCAGAAAGCGTCACCTGTAAGCAAATCTCACAATTCGTGTCTCCCTTCTCGTTACACCACCGCTGGACGCATCGACGATGAGCGTACTGCAGCCAACAACAGACTAATTCAGGTAAAACTTTCGTTGATGGGTCGGTGCGGATATCTGTTGTACATGATTATAGGAAAATAAACGGAAAAAGCAATAAGTCGAATCTGGACTGTGGTCGAGATCGGGCAATAGTATCATTTATAGCAGCAGTTGCTAAAACTTATATCAAAATAAGGGAGAAACCTCTGAAGGTCCTGTTCGGTTCAATATCCGATAAGACGACAATTCGATAGGTTGCATTGTAGAAATAGGAAGCTGTTGCCTGGTGGATACATTTGAAAAGAAAAACGAAAGAAAATGATTATCTGAATTTTTAGAGACCGGGTGATGGTGTGGAGATCATGCTTAACCTACAGTAATTGATTATTTGGCAGCAAGAAATCACCGAAACTATTAGGAATGAAAAGAAAATATTATATCACACGCAATATCCCGTGTCTAAACTTGTATTTTTCTTGAACAATGAACTGTGCGTCATTGTCTTAAGGAGTATAAAAGCACTCACAACACAAAAAATACGGGAAATAGAATACTAAGGCCAACACACGCCTAAAAGAACCTGACGGATCGTTCTGCGCAGCATCAATGAAGCCTAGTTTCTTCTTTTTCCCGATCGCAAATCGTTTCAGCAACATCTCAACTGAGCTAGTCATGAACATGTATCACATAATTCATGAACCATAACGCTACAGCGATGCAAAAATTCAAATGGCACACATTTTCAAACTGGGACACAGAAAAAAGAAAGAAGCAGTAGTCACGTTCAAGAAAGGACAGCCAGCACAAAGAAAACCAGAGGAAACTTGCCTTCAAGCTGCCCTTGCAGGAGCAGGGCGTCTCCATGTAGGCCTCGTCACCTTCCTCTTGGCAGATTCGGCACTCCACCAAGACGCCGCTCTTCGCCTTGCCCGTGTCCATATGAACGTCGGAGGAGCGATCGAGCTGGTCGCAACCCGCCGTCGTGGAAGGCGCGGCGACGGCCTCGTCCTCGTCGTGGATGGCAGACCGGAGCGTCGCCTCCGTGAGCAGCCGGCCGGTCATCAGCGCGAAGTGGTCCGCCATTCCCGCGCCGCTTGGGAACACGCTGGCGTCGAATCAGCGCAGAGCTGCGGACACCATGCCACGGCAGCGACCGCGCGCGCTGGAAAAACAAGAGAGTTTCTTCAGAGTTCAGAGCAGGTACGGCGGCCGGGCCGGGTACATGTTTGAATTGGAACAGGGCGACGCCGCGTTATTCGCCGATCACCACCTCTGACACGATTCGGGAACTATTTTCTACGAACACGGAGCAGGAACGTCACGTGAGAACGAGACAGCTGAAGACCATCTGTTTCGCCTGTAATCCGTCACGATAGAAAGGCGGCACAAAAGAGGCATGGCGTTGGTGCAAAAGGCTAGTACTAGTTTTTACCTGAGCAGAGGAGCCGGGAGGAGGTACCGTAGGCCGTGCCGCGCCAGCAGAGGCAGCGAAAAAGTCCCGAGCTTTTCACGCCACGAGACCAAGAGGTATGGCGCGCATAAGCTATGCCTCCGGGTCCGCGTCCGGCCGCTGCAAGGATTTTCGTGGGGGTTTTCTCCACGGATTGGAGGGGAAAGAAAGGCGGAAGATGCGAAGGCCACGGCGAAGGCAAGGGAGCAGGGCAAGGAAGAAAGGGAGCAGCAGCAGCTCAGCGGCAGCTTGGCTTGCGAGGCGGGACTAGGAATAGGAGGAAGCCTGAATTCCGAAACATTCCAGGGAGGTATGGTATCGAGAGAGAAGTAAAGCGATGGAACGGATTAGGTGGCAGCATCCTACTGGTCCCTCGGCTCGGCGCATTGGCCTTTCGTGACGTCTGGAAACAATCTGATTCCGACGTGCGCCGCGATTCGTGCCAACCGATCGGTGCTTGATAGGTAAGCCCATGGATAGTAACCGAATGATGACGGGGACGGGATTGTCAGATTTGACGGGGCCTGAGTGATTAGAGATGTTATTATGTCAAAGACGCTAGTGTGACAGTGCGTGATCCAACGGGTCCTACTGAAACCTAAATTTGTTTATTATTACTCCGTATTAGTTTAGTATTATCCATTCAAATCGAACCCCATGTTCAACTCTTGAAGCCGGTCCGTAACCTCTACGTTTGCAGTTGGCACAACTGCTTGAAACCGATCCGTTTCTTCTAGCCCAGCCACTACTACTGACTAGGCTGAAGACCGAACCCAAGCTGGGTTTCTTTTGCAATGGCGGGCGTGCAACCAAACTCGTTCATGTTGCGCTGGTTGTCTTCTCATAGCTGTCGCTTTTCGTGGCATCCTGTCGTGACGTAATCAACAGGGCGGGCGAGGTGACAATTGGAGGCGTTTTGGTGTGGAATCAGGAGGGCTCGAGTGGTGTAAGTAGTTATCGAATACGCTAATCATTCGCTTCCAGCTTCCTCATGTCTTCTTGGCATCCCCCGACGCGGACGGCAGCAGCAGGGAGGTTCTCTCCATCGTGCCCGTGCGCCAAAGATGATTGACACGCGTGCCCCTCCTCACGGCTGGAGCCGTGCGGCAATCGCATGACAACGCGAGTTCCTGCAGACGTTGATCGCGATAAGGATTCGTGGAGGCTGTAGCCAACCTAATGGTCGCCCTTAATTTGCTTTGCCGCTTAGCATCAAATCGCGGAGCCCGTGATTTGATCCGTGCCGCAACCTAACGGTTTGTCTGAATGTAGACGAGGTTCATATTATTGTGCAATACTTTTCTGTGGAAACGATTTTTCTTTAGGAAAAAGAGCCTGGGCGATTTCGACGAGTTTTAAGTTGAGAAAATTAGACTTCACTTTGCTTTAATTTCGTCTATAAGAAGGTTGGTTGCCACTATTTAGATACATGTTTGAGTGTTTGCTTGTGCAGTAATCCCGTTCAAATCTTTATATATGTTTGAGATTGAGATTTCAAACTATCATGGAGATGAAAGAAACAAATATCTTACACTTAGTTATGTATTTTTTAATCTTAAATATTAATAACATGAGAAGACACTTAGCTAAATAACTTGATATGTTCATAAAAAACATACCGGAATTCATAGAAATAATTATCATCTATATCAGGTAAGGACATTCTTGTCCTCTCGTATCTATAACCAATAATCTAGGTAAAAAAACATCCCACTAGATTATTTAATCTGAATTATATAATCTAGTCTAGATTATATAGGCCCTGTTTGGGACAGCTTCCGCGTCGCGTTCGTTGGAATTAATCAGCTTCTAGCGCCAAACGGTCGGATTCCAACGCGATTTTATTGGACACGATTTCTGTGAAAACCTCCTTTTACACTACAACGCCGAATCGACTCGATCCCGATTCCACAGAACGCGCAACGATTCTCGGCCATGCCGCTAAATCCTCGCGACGGAGGTGCTCCTCCGCCCACCCCCGAGCACGGCGGACCCGCACGAGGAGCACGCCGCTGCCCCCGTCCCCTGGTCACCCATGATCGTGCGAAGCAAGCCTCTTCGGTCAACCCCCAAATCTGCTGCGCTGCACCGGAGAATAGGCCGAGCTCGACCGACCCCAAAGACCAAGGTCCCTCGTTGCGGCTATGCTCGGTCGGCCCCGTCGCACCCGTGTGGTACCTGCCCGGCTCTCAAGAAGAGCTCATGTCCCCCGGCGAGCGTGCATCGGCGGCAAGCAACGCGTACGCGATTCCTGCCGAAACAAGACTGCCAAACGGGCGGCTTCTATTGCATATGATTCTTTCCACAGCGCGTGGGTAGGAATTGAACGTCGGTAGGAATCATCTTGGTACAAAGTCGTCCCAAACGGGGCCATAATCAGTACAAATAATCTAGATTAAATAATCTGCTTAGGAAACAAATAGGCCTTAGTACTTTTTTGTGTGGAAAATCCATCATGAGTTACTGTTGGTCCATGTTTTCTTATTGGGACATAGGCCCACACGTCCTGAACCTATTTATATGACGGCCCACAATGAGATGGGTTTTATAACTAAGCCCACTGCACAAGACAATTTTCTCGCATCGAAGTATCGAACGGCCCTGATCTCCCTGAATAAACTTCACAGCCTGCTAACCCCAGAAAACCCTAGGGCCGCGCCACCCCAGTATAAAGTAAATCGTCTTCTTCCTCGCCCGCCTTCTCATCTCCTCTCCCGCGCCGCCGCCTCCAGCTGCCCAGCCCCCCGAAACCCTAACCCTCCAGCCACCATGGCCGGCCAGGAGTCCCTGGTGCTCGCCGGCGTGATGCGCGGCCACAATGACATGGTGACGGCCATCGCCGCGCCCATCGACAATTCCCCCTTCATCGTGTCCTCCTCCCGCGACAAGTCGGTGCTGGTCTGGGACCTGACCAACCCCGTCCAGGCCACCCAGGACAACTCCTCTACCGACTACGGCGTCCCGTTCCGCCGCCTCACCGGCCACTCCCACTTCGTCCAGGACGTCGTCCTCAGCTCCGACGGCCAGTTCGCTCTGTCTGGATCCTGGGACGGCGAGCTCCGCCTGTGGGACCTCTCCACCGGCCTCACCACCCGCCGCTTCGTCGGTCACGAGAAGGACGTCCTCTCCGTCGCGTTCTCCGTCGACAACCGCCAGATCGTCTCCGCCTCCCGCGACCGCACCATCAAGCTCTGGAACACCCTCGGCGAGTGCAAGTACACCATCGGCGGTGACCTCGGCGCCAGCGAGGGCCACACCGGATGGGTCTCCTGCGTCCGCTTCTCGCCCAGCACCTTCCAGCCGATGATTGTCTCCGGCTCCTGGGACCGCAGCATCAAGGTGTGGAACCTCACCAACTGCAAGCTCCGCAGCACTCTCAGCGGCCACGGCGGCTACGTCAACGCCGTCGCCGTGAGCCCGGACGGTTCGCTGTGCGCCTCTGGTGGGAAGGACGGCTACACATTGCTCTGGGACCTTGCTGAGGGCAAGAGGCTGTACTCGCTCGATGGGGGCGCTATCATCCACTCGCTCTGCTTCTCGCCCAACCGCTACTGGCTCTGTGCTGCGACACAGGACTCCATCAAGATCTGGGATCTTGAATCGAAGCACATTGTTCAGGATCTCAGGCCTGAGGTCCCTGTCGCCAAGAACCAGGTTCGTCCTCCATCCTTTTTGTTTCTTCTAATTATTGTGATCATGGTTCATCGATTTGAGTTCACATTGTTGCTGCTGTCTAATGTCCATTATCTAGATATCTTAGATCAGTGTCAATTAATTTTCGAGATGAACCTGCACAATGGTGATGAGTGTTGTTTATAGGTTTCACAGTTTCGATCATGTTTGAATTACTAATTCTGTCAATGCGAACAACAGATTGTATTTTGTAAGTCAATAGATAATAGTGCAATGCTGAGCTAATTGTACAAAGATTCCTACATTGGTTATGTTTTAGATCATTCAGTTCGATGTCTGTTTGTTCAATCAGATCTTGTGATGTAATGCTATTCGTTGAAGCCTTTGTTCAATCAGATAGGTTTAGATCCATGCTTCTCACAGTCAAAGGTTTTGCTTCTGATTCAGACATGACAGTTGGCTGTGAAGCAATCTGTTTGGTGTTATGTTATTAGGTTGCTTGCTGCAGTCATGTGGAAAATGATTTTGTTGCCATTGTTGACGATTAGTAACTTTGGATCCAGTGTAATGATGAGTTGTGCAATTCAAAACAGTTTATTCTTTGATAGGCAACTCAAGTTCGATCCATGATGATCTTTTGTTTCCTTGATTCCTTTGAAACAGTTTTGCTTTGTTTTACCTATATGGTTTAGCTAGCTTTTGCTAGAATTATTCTGTTGTTTGCCATGGATTATAATTTGAATGTTGATTGTTAACTTACTGGTTTTGATCACTGTCCTTCAGATGCTGTACTGCACGAGCTTGACCTGGAGCGCTGATGGAAGCACACTTTACGCCGGTTACACTGATGGAACTATCCGGATCTTTAAGATCTCAGGATATAGCTACGCTGGCTAGATGATGGATCTTTTTTGAGTAGTATTGTTGGGAAACGGTTGTGGTATCTTAGTTTTCCTTTTTTGACTGTTTAAAGGCATAAACCTGCCTGAGTACTCAAATTTGCGCCCTGTCAAGTAGCTTCAGTCATGAGATTATGGATACTGCGGAATAGGGATCTGTTTGCAGCATGTTTTTTTTCCCTTTTATTGACTCCTATTTCTTGAAATGAATGGTGCTACAGATCAATTCGGTATGATGTCTGAACATTCCACTGTTTTCGGAATTTTCAATTGCCTGAAAAATTCCAAATATGTGATGATTTTTTAATAACCTGCATTTTGTGCCAATACCTTAGATTTCTTAATTTTGAGAACTTCTGTTCAAAATATGGCAAACATTGTGTTGTCTGTCATCTTGTGTCTTTTGACAACTATTATCTGAATGATGGACTATATAACATATTGAATTGATTTTAACATAACAAATTGCTAATTTGAAGATTGGCAAGTTTTTTCTTCGAACTGTTGTAGAGCTAATCAAACCCTATTGCCCAATTTTTATTCACTGGATTCGGGTAGAGCTAACAAAGTGTTTAAAATTTTTAAATGATGATATATAGTTTCTATAATAGCTTGAGTCCATATGAGTAGGACAATCAGGTTGGATCTATAATATTTTTGTGCCATTTTTCATCTGAGATTTGTGCTTTAGGCTCCTCTCGGTGGGAGTTTCATTTTCAATAAATGAGGTGTTAAGTAAGCAATTTTGATAATGTGGCAATAAATTCATTATGAGAGAAAGGAGATGGGTTTTATCTAGATGAAATCATGTCTACACTATTTTTGCATGTTGTACCTAGGGAACAACAAAATGAAACTATACATTATATGAGCAATTTTCATCATACTTGATGGTTATGCGGCTTTTTGAAAACAACAAAATGAAATACTACATCTGTTCCACAACGTAAGTATTCCTAGAATCTCGAGTGGACAAACTTGAATGCTTCAAATGCTTATGTAGAACAGATGGAGTACTCCATTAGATAGGGTCGCGATAAAGTCAAAAGGTTACGATCAAAGATGAATTCACGAGGAACGAGGATGTGGTACCGGTTTCCCTCTTAATCGGTTGAGATACAGTACATGGATTTGGTGTCCCGTTCCGCATCTGTTAACCGTCTCGTACTGGCTCCGTTACTAACACCTCCAAACCAAAGAAACTGTTCCAAATCAATGTTTTGACTATTAATGCTTACAGAAAAGTTCTACCTAGAAACGAATGGATGATCGATGGCATTGGCCGTTACTAACACCTCCAACCCAACGAAACTGTTCCAAATCAATGTTTTGTCTATTAATGCTTACAGAAAAGTTCTACCTACAAACGAATGGATGATCGATGGCATTGGCCGAGGGAGAAAGGCTGATGAGGAAGAATAGATGTAGGTATCCAGGGAGATGACATTTTTTCTGTGGCTTTAGAGGTGGAAGGTGGATTGTAAAAGATTGAATTTATCTGAAAATGCTAATTGCCTACTCCTGTGGTGTCACGCTAGCTCATGTCTCAGCTTGCCGTTATTGCTCCTCAAGCCTTGGAGTTAGAGCTCCGGAGGATGAGAGATGAATCGACGGGAGCAATGAAGGAGATAAAATAGTAATCTTGCTAATAAAAATAAAAAACAGTGCGAACAGCTAATTGTTTGTGACTTTATTGGCTACAGTACTATTTTAGACATATGGATGTTAGCAAATAGTAGGAACAAACAATTATGAAATACAAATGGAGATTATTAAATGAATTTATATGCATTAAATAATGATAATATAGCTTATAATACTTAAATTTAAATGTACTAATATTTTTGTTCATGTGTTTCTATTCATGTATCCCAAACACCTCAAAGTTCTTCATTCTTGTGTTTTGAATTTCTGTAGGTTTTTTCCTTTCTCGATTCCTATGTTCTTTTTCTTGTTGTATTTTTTTCTATTCCTATGTTTCACATTCCTTTATTCGAAACGGACCTCAGACTGCCACCGAGATTTTGGTACTGTTTCTGCATAGATGTGGATAGCGAAGCTAATAATATCTCCCGAGCTGAGCTGGCTGCAGTGATTAGGATGCAGATGCACTGAACCCTGAGTCTCACACGAAAAAGCGCAAAGGCATCCTCATTCCTGAGATATTTTCCATTGACTGTTGACCCCAGGGAAAAAAAAACTATTTGCAACTATCTCCATCCTGCATCGCTTGGCTGAGACGCGGCGACGTCACCCCGAACGGCTCCGACGTCCCCTTCGCCTCGTTCCATTTCTCCCCGCCACCTGATCCGCCACTAATGGCGGCTTTTAACCCCTCCATATACGCTGCTGTCCGCCCAGCCACGCGAGGCTGCGACAGCCGACACGACGGGGGCCGCATACACGCCGTTGCCCGGGCCGGCGCGTCGCCTTCCTGTCCCCGCCCTGCCCCGAGCGCGTGCGAAACTGGCTCATTGGCCGGCAGTGGAAGAGGAGGGGAGGAGGGAATTCATTCGCTGCCGAGGCGTGCGGCGCTGCAGCCCACACGTTTCTTATTCCCTGCGGGCGCTCGGAGGCCCCGGTCGGGACGAGGACGGCGATGCTGCCGGGCGGGAAAGGAGTGGGGCTGCTGCGAGCTTGATCCGCGCCTTCTCGGCCGTGGCGCAAGTGGGCGACAGGACAGGTGCCGCCGCCGCCGCTACTTGCGTGCTCCTCTGGGGAGGGGGAAGGTGCTCTTTTAAGCCGCTGCTCTTGCGGTGGAGGCTTGTTGCGATCTGAACTTGCGGCGCGAGGAAGCCGGCGAGGTCGCTCCGGTAACTAAAAGCTCCCTCTCTGTTTTACTCCTGAAAAGCGGTTACTTGTTCAGCACTTCTGCTTATTTGTGTAGGTGTACCTCTGCATGAATGATTATCAAACCTTTTAGTTTCTCCTGGGTAGCAATAGTGATCCGTTTTCCTTCTTATTCTTGGGACTGTTATGGACAGATCATATAGTAGTTTATTTCACGGCAAGATTAGTGCCTTTCTTGAGGCAGCCTAACACAATCAGACAAGAACCCTTGCTTTGTGCTCTACAGAAACAAAATAACTCTCCAAAAAGGCAAAAATGAAGGAGAACCTTTACCTAGTCCACTCTTATACCCTCTCCTTTCCATCTTGATCAACTGATATTGAAGAGCACCTGCATCTCTTGGGTTAAGTACTTAAGTTTTAGTAGCCTAGTTTAGATTCACAACTTGAGGTGGTAACACCTTAAATATTTCACATCTTTGAAGAGTCTGGCATGTGTTCATGTTTGCATTTGTTGTTCTTCATCACTTTTATTTCGGTCTAGTTATTGTATTATAAGTTGGGTAAGTGCATAAAAAATCATCAAATATGATAAAGTGACTGGAGATAGTAAAGGTAATGCTCTATCATAGGGAAATTGAATTTGCACGTTGTACTTACCATTGTATTATAAGTATATAGCTCTAGCCATAATCTTCCTCACACATTGTTTTTTTGCTTGATGTTCATATTGTCTTTTTTTTCCCATCAGCAAACTTACAATTTGAGCTACATCTGACCCTTCCATTTTTTTTAACAGAAGATTCAAGAAAATATTTTAAAACTGAACTGCTCTTGAAAGTTTCAATAATGTCTGACTGGGCTGCCAAAAGGTTTAGTGAGAAAGAAGAGTTTCAAATTTTGTCAAGCCAAAGTGACCTAGGAAAATCATCTTACCGCAAGCATTCCCTGTGGATGTCACACTGGACAAGAGCAAGCAGCAGTGCAGAACCTGAGAGCGGCAAGAGCTTCAGTCCTTTTGAGGAAACCAGTGATGTTGGTTATTCAAAAGATTGTGGGAATTTACCTTTTGAGCTCACTAAAGCTAGGATGGCTGAAAGGTTGATGCTGGGAGTTAGCACTGCAGGTGCTTCTGCAGGGAATACCCAGAAGTTTAGTTCTAAGACGTGGGGTGTAACTCATAATGTTTGCCAAGGAGTGGAAAGCAAAAATGTTGATCCAGTTCATAGATCTTTTGATAGTACCATGATGCAGAAGAATGTGAACTTATATGCTGCTGACAGAGTGGTATCAGAAAGATTTTCTGTTCACAAGATTTCGGATATATCTATGAATTCTTGCAAGGTTTTGAGCTCTGAAAATCTCAGTTCGGAGTGGAATCACTTTCCTATGTTTGAAATCAACCGGAAGATTGACAGTATACTCAACCCAAGACGCTCTCCATTTATTACTTCACCTGATAAGTCTTTTGTTTCACAAAAAGCTTTGAAGGTAAACATGTCGACCTCTAATGTTATGACGTTTTCATCAAAGGAATATGAGTTCCACTCGCATCAGGTAACTGATAAGATTAACAGTAAGCGCAAATCTGCAGGAGGCATTCTATCTAACCAAGATATTGGTCTCCATTCTGATTATGTCAGTAGAAAACAAAAAGACCATTCAATTGAAGAGTCTTGCTCTTGCAGCAAGAATGAAACTGATTCATCATGTTCATTGAGAGATAAGGGAAGTGAGAGCAATTTCATGAATCCAGAAGGATTACCTTACTTTTCTAGTGAGAACAAGTTCATGTTTTCTGCCACGAGAAAAGAGAAGGAAAATGTCCAGGGCACTCTGCAAGAAAAGAGGTTTAGAGCATCAGGAGGATGCCAAAAGCAACTAGATTTTGAGAGAGTAGCATCTCATCAGAAAGTGCTTGGTAGCGAGTATGAGATGAAATCAGTGAATCCTTCTGCCAGAAGTGAAGAAAATGATGATGAAACTAATCATCATGGTATTGTATCCGCTGACCTGCAACAATGTGCACAAGAAAATCCGACTACTGATAGAGTGGATTCTGCAATGAAATTGACAGAAAGCTGCAAGTTCCCAGATACAATTGAAAACACGGTGGCAGTGGAGAGCAAAGGTGAAACACGGACTGGTGGGAAACCACCAAAGAATAAATTGACAAACAACAAACAAAGGCCCCCTGCTTATTTGAAATGCTGACAATACCTTCTAAGTCACAAACAACATGTTTCAAAGATCCAATATCTTTGGGTGGATTTTGTGGTGAAATGAGTAGTTCATTGGGAGCTCAAAAGCAGTTCTCAACTAAATCAGATTCAATTATGCGCCACACAACAGGTGAGGCTTTTATGATACATAATATTACATTACTGAGCAGATAACACTTACTACCTGTTAAGGGTTTATGTTTCTGGCATACCTTGATGCATAATGCAAAACAATTATTCACTTTGTTGCTTGAAATGTATATTTGATAATGTCCAATATGAAGAGAAAAAATAAATGCAGCCTTATCAGTAAGTTGTAGCTTTACTCATTTTAATGTCAATGATGTGTTTGTTGTGTGTATTTGTAGGCATTGCTGGTACATCAACACAAAAGGTATTAGTACTTTCAATTAATTTATTATATCAGCCTAGTTTATGCAAAGAAGAAGAAGAAGAAGAATATCCACATGCTACAAAAACCTGGATTCATCTCAAAATTTTATTTAATTTTGTGATTGGTATCATGCAATAGCACATGGAATGGTTTTGGAGTCTTTGCTATCATTTACAAAATTGGTTACTTTATTGCTTGCCTGTTATCTTGACTTCCGTGTTCTTAATGAAGACCAAGAGTCCAAGACTAAAAACAGTTTATACTGTAACCTGCTATTTCTCAATACTGTTGTAACCACTTATATAATTTAACAGGACCCTGACTGGCCAAACGCGGAGCAGATGTCAACTTCATCAATCAGACGGGTAGCAAGCCACAGTGGAGGAAATGAAACTTCCAATTTGAATGCAGAAAATAACAACTCTTTTTCAAAAGCAACATGTGCCAGCAAGCAAGAATGGAGCAGGTCGAAGACATCAAGCATGAACATAGATCTAGTTCTTTATAAAATAAGCAGGATGAGGAATCCAATTTCCAGTGCTCTAATTGAATCACCGGTATGTTCAGAGCCAAGTGACAAGTGGCTGAAACGTCTGGGACATGATGTCTCAGATCCTTATTTCCTTAGTTCCAAGAGGTCAAAGGTCGGAGATGATTCAACACCTGGAGGAGCTTGTACCGTGTTTGGCCAAGAGCTTGGTTGTGACATGGGCAAAGACGGCATGATGAACCACGTGAAGGAGGACGAACCAGGGCATGGAAGATTGATAAACCAAAAGAACCGAGAAGACTCACCTACTTCATCAAAATGCCTTAGTCGTTGGATAGGAAGATGGTGCCAAGGTGGCACCCCTCTTTTTCATGCAACTTCAAATGTTGAAAAGCATACTCCCAAGTCTAATATGCCACCTGACGATCTTGAAGGTCAGTTCCCAAGCATTGCTGCAATGGCGATGATGGGGCGAGTAATGAACAAGCTGCGGCCCCGTGAACTTCAGAGAAGAGGCCCCTCGGTAGTCTGGAAGACGCAAGGCTTATGATATCTGGAAAGTGCATCTTTATCCGGTAAACCAAGGGGAAAATGTTATCGTTCCTTTTCCAGTAAATCCTGAGGCAAAAGACCAAATAAGATGTCTACGCTGTACAGTACTTTATTTTGATTGTTGTTCTTGCAATTAATATATCTTCCGGTAAGATATTTTGACGATATATGTGTATTTTCGTTGTATAAATTATCGTGTTGCCTCCATATTGTTGGTTGCACAAATATTGTTGAATTCTTTTTATCGTTGCAGTATTGGTTTGATTTCTCACCTACACATTATGCAGACTAAACGTTTGAGGACATGACCCTTTGTTTTTCTTTTGAGAACGTCTGAGTATTTGTCTTATGCAGTCTGAGTATTGACTTTTTTTAGGAACATCTGAGTATTGACTGATTTTTATGTCTTCTTATCAGAAAGCATAAATTTATTTTACGTTTTGTAACATTGAAACGGCCATCGGGCTGCCGGGCCAGACCAGACCCTGAAAGGCCTGGCCCATATCCTACCTCAGCCCATACACGATTCTCGCTTCCCTTGAGTCTTGTCGCTCCCATCCGGCCATCCCAATCCACGAGCCACGACGGGAGCCATGGCGCGATACTCCCGGCCGCTGCTCCGCCGCTTCCTCTGCTGCGCCGCCAAATCCGCCTCCACCGCCGGAGGTGTCACCAGGAAAAAGAACCTCGTCTTCTTAGGATCGCCACAGGTACTAGCTACATCATCCCCCAAACTCCCAGCTTCATGGTTCGGTGCCTGATTAGTAAAGCTCCGGTCGAGAATCAGGTAGCTGCCTCAGTCCTGCACACGCTTCTGGCTGCGTCCGGCTCCACGGACTCCCCGTTCCAGGTAGCTGCCGTCGTGACGCAGCCCCCGCCGCCAAGAATAGGGGAGGAAGCTGATGCCATCGGCCGTCGCGCAGCTCGCGCTTGACCGCGGATTTCCCGAGGACCTCATCTTCACGCCGGAGCGGGCCGGGGAGGTATCTTCCTTGGCAACCTTCCGCGAATGTCTCTTAACTGTGAGGCTGTAGAGGATATGCGGTCCCAAGCAATTTCTTGCTGCAATGCAGGAGTCCTTTCTGACAGACCTGAAGGAAGTGAAACCAGATGTTTGCATCACTGCTGCTTATGGGAACATTCTTCCCCAGAGATTTCTTGATATCCCACCGTGCGGTACGTCTGGTACCTGTTATACCGTTCATTCTAGTGTCTGGCTGTTGTCGTATACAATGCAGAATGATTGCACCATTTTCAAGGAGAAACCACTAGGAAATAGGAATTCACCAAAATTGAGTAGTTATTTCTGCTTAATTCAATGTAATATAGTTAAATACTCTGTTATTCATATTTGACGTAGACATCAAAATTGTACGTATGTGCTTAGTTCAGAGCATCTATTTATATATATAATTTTTAAAAAAATCCTCAATGCCTTTTTGGTTTTGCTTGACTGGAGTACTTCCAGTCATTCCACAATGGAGCTAAGGTTGGAAGAATTAGTATTTAAAACCCACATTTGCCAGAAAAAAAGTTGAGGATATTGGATTTCAGGCACTTCGATTTACTGATCCCTGATCAGTGATCACCTGCGATGTCTCATTACATTTCAGGAACAGTTAATATACACCCAAGTTTGTTGCCTCTGTATCGTGGTGCAGCTCCTGTGCAGAGGGCATTGCAGGTTTGATTGTCCTCTTGTTACGATTCTGCAGCACAAGTCTGGAACTATGGAATACCTTTTCTTATTGCCTACTGTGTCTGTAGGATGGTGTTACAGAAACAGGAGTTTCCATTGCATACACTGTTCGTGCATTGGATGCAGGTCCAGTGATTGCCTTTGAAAGGTTTTCTGTAGACGAATACATCAAGGTACGTGTTATTTCGCTGTCTTGCCGTTTTAATATGTCGCCTTGGGAATTCTATGTTATAAAAAGTAAATTATGCGTCTATTGGATTGTGGATATATGATTATTATAAAATTATAAGTAGTAATTGACAAAATGTTTTAGGTTCTCAGGTGTTGTTTGGTGATGTAATATAACCTGTCTAACATGACAACATGAAATTATTGCTTTGATTATTCATTTCAAGAGTCCATATTTGCCAACAGAAATAGACGGTAGATGTTGAAAAATTCAATGAATCAAATCATCAAGTTATATAACTTCGAAATTTCAGCTGAGGCATTACACTTGAACTAACTTGGGGTGCCTGAAAGGTGTTTCTAATTGAGAGTTTTGTTAGTTCAGATTAAAAACGGAAGAAAAGTAGAGTGATAGCAAGTGCAACTATACTTGGGCTAACTTGGCTATATCCTTCTTTGATCCTTTTCTATACAACGATATCTGTCTGCAGGCACCAGAGCTACTTGCTATTTTGTTCGATATAGGTAAAGACCCACAAGAGCTCATGAAAGGTCACATTTGTACATGGTCATATAACTGTCCTTATGATGTTCTTATTCCTAATTAGTATCTTGACATAACAACATTCCGTATTTTAGCACGTGATAATGTTGATGCTTGTCTTAAACAGGATCCAGACTATTGATTCATGAATTACCATCCATTCTTGATGGCTCGGCCAAAGAGAAGGCACAACCACAGGATGACTCCAAAGCTACATTGGCACCCAAGGTAAGTGTTAGCATGGTAGGAATTCAATCTTCTGATGTGAAATTAGACTGAAAAGAAAAATCTTCTGCATCAGTTCCTCCTAACATTCACCGAGAATAATCATTGTTACCTTGACATCATGCCTCATGAGTCATGGCTACAAAGTTCACATCATTGGCAGATATTTGCTTGTACTTTGAAAATGGAAAGTTTGGAATTGAATAATTTAGAAGATATTTTGTTGGAGCCCCACCCTGTGATGTGTCTTTTTCTTTCTTTTTCCCTTTCTTGGACTTGTGTTTTTTCAATGTTGGTACAACTTTCAAGAAGCATATCATGTTGAAGTGTTGAGGGTATACTTCTTTTTTCTGGATCCGCATATTTGAACATATTCGGCTTAGATATTTTCTTGAATTTTCTTTTCCATTAATTGAACTTGCTATTAATAAAACTGATATGTCCTTACTGAAGCTGCTGAACCCAGAGCCAGACAGGAAATCCTTAGTGCTCAAGCACTCTGATAACTCTGCAGTCTGCACGCAATTATCATATAATAACTAGTCACCATGGTTTGTTTACTAAATTATTATGGTGACCTCTATTTTCCAGTTGAATTCTGATGACTCATGGCTATCTTTTGATCAAGAAGCTAAGGTGCTCCATAACAAGGTGAGTTTATAGTTTTTAGTATGCCCATAAAAGCTATTGCCAACCAACTTGGTAGGTACGTGCATTTGCAGGTTGGCCAGGAACTCGTGCAAAGCTGCAACTCATGAACCAAAAGGGTGAATCTGAGCCGCTAGAGATCAAAGTTATTAGCACAAAGGTTTCTACATCATGTGAGAAAACTGGAGATGAAAATGAGATATTATTTTCTGGGAGCTCATTGCTGATTCCATGCAGTCAATCGACCTGGCTTGAGGTGTGTACTCTGTTATGCTGACAAACAGCAACAGCAACACTGCTCGTATGTTTATCTTCTCCAGTGTTTCTAATGTTGTGAATGCCAGGTTTTGGAGCTTCAACTCCCTGGGAAGAAAGTAACAAGTGCACGGGACTTTTGGAATGGTTTGCGTGGTCAGAGGTTGTTAAAATCAAAATAGAGGAGCATGTTCATTCGCACAACAACATCTAGAAAGGAAGGTAAGTTTCCTCCATACTCTATTCCCACAATTTTATGCTGGACTATTGACAATTTGATACTATCTTGCAAACATTTCAGGGATGGCTATTACAGTCAGATAAAGGATATGTTTTGCTTCTTGACTTCCTGCTTATTTTGTCGTTCTAGTTTTACAATTCAAACCAAGTAATAGCCATGCGCATTTGCACTATTGCCTCTACTCTCTACTGTGCATTTTAATTTGCATTAGCCTTAGCATCTTACTGAGCTCATTTGTATAATTGTCTCCTCATTTTTTTTATTGAAACGAGTATAATGTTTTAGTTGTCATTTCTTTTAAAAGATTTTTATTTACGAGATGGTGACACTGGACTGTCTGAAGTAGTTCATCAATTTGATTATATCAAACACGTTGTCTTGTGGACATCAAACAGCTGTTACCAATCTGACCGTGCTAGGTGCGCTACATCTGTACATTTATCTAACACTTCCTGTGTCTTCTGGTCCACTCAAAATAAGATGTTTGTAATTGTCTGTCGAGAGAATTGTGACCATGATTGACTTAAAAGGCAATGAGCGGACTGACACGAATTTAAAATCACTCGCAAGTCGAGCTCACGTTGAAGACAAAATGCAAAGAGAATCAAATGCCTCCAAATGGCGAAGTTTGACAGCCATCAACATATTGTAACTTTGATTGTTGTTTCGAGATTTTGTAACGCAGCTTCCCAAGAGTGGAGCAAGCGGACAGTATCCAACGAAAAATGCTAGACAATAAACTGATGTCAGAAGATAGTATCCAGGGTGATGCAAAAATCTTACGTCGCCTCGCGGAAAGAGCACAGTAAGCTTACGTCGGCTTGGAGACGTACAATTTATAAAAGTGAAAACCCATCTACACGACGAGTGTCTCATGCGTGTATAAATACATGCACATCCAGTCGAAGGCTCAGCTCTCAAGTGCAGCTACGGAGCTACCACTTAGGTACACGCTCGGTAATTGCTGCATTGGTTCGTGAACTCGAGGCAGCAATGGCCCGCCGCGAACGGCCGCACCTCGGGCCACCGCTTCCCGCAGGCGCAGGCGTTCCTATAATGCGCGGCCGACGCTACCGTGAGCCGCGATCTGATCTCCCCGCGTTCCTCGTGTTGGTCGGTGCATCGACGGTTGTGCACTACGCCAGTGACAGTGGCACTGGCACGTTACCTGCTCTGGCTCAAGAGCTCCTGCTTGCAGGATTCCTTCTCTGGTTACTTGGCCTCCTTCTGTCCGCCCACCGGGTGCAGCCCTTGCCGTGGCCGGCGTCGTTAGCGAGGCTCAGGCGTTGCTTAATTGGCCGTCGCCGATTCATCTAAGCCGCCTGCGTGTCTTCTTCCGTGGATCGGTTAACAAGGAGGGACTCACTGATGAGGATGGTGCTGCCCAACAAAAATCCAGATCTATTTCCCGGACAGGCTTAACTCGAAGACTATAATTTCGTAATGGAATCCTTTACCAGTTAAATGAGTTGCAATCGCAGCAGCTCTAGTAGCAAACTCGCAATGCCCCCAGCAGTCAGTATGTGTCAAATATCAGTTCACAAAGGTGTCATATATGCACTTGAAGCAATTGAAAGCAGGCACATATATTACATAGAGTTAATCGAACAAGCATTGTTCACCTACATAAAGTTACTTTTACACGATGATGAGATGCATGTTCAACATTACACATACAAGATGAGTTTGAGTTCAAAGGTTAATCAAGCTATCAACCGAAAAAGGAATCCCTTAGGCTTGAACCTTCACGTTTAACTGTTCATTATCTGGAACATGATTACACAACTGCAAAGTCAGAACTAGCCAAACAGCAAAGGATAAACTTCATGAACTTGAACCCTGCCGCAACTTCTGAGCCCGTTCTCTCCATGACCCTTTTTGCATCGCCAGAACCTATTAAAAAATGCTTAATGAGTGGCTTTTCAATACATAAAATAAGCAAAATGCAGAGTGAAACGAACTTGGTAGTATTACTTTATCGCTAATGAGGGAACTTGGTTTAGCTTCTTCTATATCTTCAGCTTTCTCACTCTCATCATTGGTTTTAAGCTCATCCTCAGTAGTATCAAGATGAAGAATGGAAGCTCCAGGCACTCCAAATATAGCCTCATCATGAGCGGCTCTGACTCGATCTTCATGTTTTGACTATGATGCATGAAGCATAAGATCAAGAAAAACAATCCTAGTTATGAACAATTAGGGGGACTGCAAAATATGGTACTGCACTCATTTATTTGCAGCACTATATATTTACCTCCACAGCAGAAAGTCGGAAACTCTTTCCAATGTTCTTCACCAGTGAAGCATCATCATTAGCAACTGTAATTATTTCATGCCAAAAATGGTTTAAAGATTTTGTACATAGATTACACTTAAACCTCTTAAAAGTTAAGCTAAAGATTACTATACTATAATAATTCTTCTTAAACTGTTGCTGTTATGACAACTTCAGATAAAATTAAGCTAGAATTATTATAGTAAAGACAATAATTTAAGAACAAGGAGTATACTACATACTAGAGTACATATAATCTAATCAAATCCTGCTGACAACAAATCCCAGTTTCAACAGCCTTAGCTCAATAGCAATAGCTGGTAAAACGGCAGAATCTGGTGCACGGAATCACCGGTACAACAGTATGTGAGGGTTGCAGTTTCATTGGTTTATCAATTGATGCAATCTTGTGGGTCAACTCAACCCAAATAGTAATTATGAGAGTATTAATTGCTAAACATCTAGTTTATTGAATTTCTTTCAGAGATAGTCAAGGTGTTGTCTCTATTCTCCACGCTCAGTCATGTATCTAAACTCAGTGCTCACTCCATGAATTATGAACCGTCACACAGGTTTGGAAATGTGTTTTGGAGTTACATATTGAGTGGTCTTGGTTGTAATCTCTTTGTTTTAAAGAGTTCTTGTACCCAACTACATATTAATACAATTCTTCTTTTGACTCAAAAAGAAAGTCCACTTACATTGTATTAATCTCCATATGGTTTCTCAGATTACATAATAAATTAATAATAACTAAGACGTGAGACATTTGCACCCAACAAGGAGTCACTATCTTTGTACAGCCATTGGACACCTCGAACATAAACCTGAAGCTCTTAAGTTATACTGCTAGAGCAATACATAGATCTAGCCCCACAGTGCATAGAAAAGCTGTAACTCGGTGATATGATGAAAGAGGCCAGACTTTTTGCAGAATAAGATGGATTGTTCTATCGATGGTTTAACTGATGAGTTCAATGGGAATATGGAAACTTCATGTCTCAACTTTTATAAACATCAAAACCATAATAGTTACAAATTATAAAGGCCAAGTACACCTCTATAGATAGATAGCAACTACTACCTAACTTAGAGCACATTTTTCCCATGTTAGGATATGTCCTAGAATGAACCTGACAATTCATAGAAAACACATTTTGATAAAAATTATCATCTAGAGCCTTCCAGTTTGAAAAAAGCTAAATTCATTATGCCTGCAACTGGTCAAACAAAGTATTCTACACCGTAAATATGTAGTTTAAATGAAGGACTATTTTAATATAAAAGTCACAGAAGAGATTAAAGCCACATAGAAACTAACCGGTTCAGAGGAAGGAATATAGTACAATGTAACCATATCAAGACTAACCTTCAACGTCATTTATGTCTTCATCAAGTGGAGCATCCTTATTGAAATCGAATCTTTCCCACCGGACATGTGTAGTTCCAAGAGTTGAATCTTTTGCAGCTGTCAAGCATTGAAAATAAAGAATATATCCTTCAGAACCATTAAACTTCTTTTCTGAAACCATGAAGATTGTAAACCAAACAAGGATCACGATCAACATAAAACATTGCTCTTCAATGTGTACTGTATATCTATATTAGGTGCACATAAGCATTTCATTTCCAGTACCGATCTATGCAAATTTCCAACCAATCAAGTTTAATTCATAACAAGCTCAACTGCCTTGGCTTATCCATAATCAAATTCCAACATTTGCACTGAACTGTGAAATCAAATATACAGCAAGCTTTTGCTCTCAATACCAACCCATCGTTATGTTCAAAACATAATAGAGGCAGCATTGCTTTTGACTGAACAAGTGGCACTAGGAACAATAGAATGGAAGCAGATAAAAATATAAAATTATCAAAAGGCCAGTACCAGTTTCTGATAGCTGAAGCTTCATCTTCGCTTTAACTCTCTCACTAGGCGTCTGCAGGAGCACCAGAATTCATATCATTGCAATAAAATGACAACATCACCAAGATAACAACAGCTGACATTTCATGGAGCAGCAAGAGCAGGGTGAGACGAACCATTCTATCATATCCTTCTATGAGCCGCGCGTAGTCCACTTTTCCGCCGTCACTGCCGCTGCGCCCTTAGAGCTCTCGTGGCCGACACCATCATCGCGCCGACGATCCCCATGCCGGTCCCGCTGGCTATCGGTGTGCGAGCTCCTGCTGCTCCGGCGAGAAGGCGACCGCGATCGCGACCTCGAACGCCTCCGCGAGGTCCTGCGGTCCCCTCTCTCCCTCTCCCTCGACCTGGACCGGCGCCTCCGCTCCCTCGACCGGGACCTCGACCTGGACCGGCGCCTGCGCGAGCGGGACGGGGACCTGGACCGGGCCCGGGGCGGTGAACGGGAGAGGCGCCGCGGGCTGGTTGGACGCTCCGGAGGAGGTGGGGGTTTAGCGGGATTAGGTGGTTGGGCTGGGGCGGGGGCTGCGCCGGCTCGGACGAAGCCGGAGAGGAAGGAGGAGCCGGCGGGTTTAGAAGGGAAGGACGTGGGGTCGGATGAGGAGGAGAAGCCGAGGCCCTGCTTGAAGCGGCGAGCGCCCTCGCCCTTGCGATTGAGCTCGTCGTAGTACGCCGCCGCCTTCGCTTCCTCCATCGCTCACCGGCTCGCTCGGGACGCCGGTGAGGATCTGTGGGCTGGGTTTCGTTGCCGCAGTGCGATGTTGGGTTTTACATAGAACATGGGCTTTCGGCCTCGATATTTGCAGCCCAGCGACATCCCTGATAGCAGGAAGTTCAAAGTTCTCAAGATCTCGTGGCAAATCATTTGGAACAGAGCATCAATCAAAGTGCAAAATGACAAATCAAGTATTACTCGTTGGGTCAGCAGTTATGATTGACGCATCAGAATAGATGATTAGGCATCACTTGAAACACATGAAGTTTCCCGAATCTAGCAAGAATGAGCAGTTTTATAAAAACCTTGCATTCCAAATAAGAGCCATTAGGCCGAAACCATAAACAGTTTTATTTTTCTTTGAGGACGTTCAACGGAACACGGTAGCACGGACCCACAGTCGATGTACCCAACAAAGGAAATATACAATGCCAGGGTGTGATTTCAAACAGCTAATCTTCTAAAACATGCTGCACACCCTTACTCGCCTCCCCGCAACTCAAGGCATCACTGAATCGTAATGTTGACCTTTGCAAGTTCAGCTGCCGCACGAGCAGCGGCAGATGCGCGGGTGGCAGCAGCAATGGCAGCTCGGGCTTTTTCTAGCACGTCTGACGAACTTGGGCTGGTGCAGGATATCTCCTCGGGAGGGGACTGATGCTCCTGACTTTCCACATTGGTCTCGGTGGCAGAATAAGCTCTTGCGACCCCAACTGGTGAACTTGGAGATTCACGAACTTGATGCTTTCCTACGTCCTGGACAGATGAAATGGTCACGGGCGTCTTATCTCTGGAAGCGGTTGCAACTGGTGAGTTCTCGATAATAGGAGCATGGACTTGGTGAACTGAAGATCCTGAACCGTCCTGCATGGCAAGCGACAAAAAGTTGATTCCGATTAACTCCTCTAAATTCCCTAATCAATCAGCAGCTTTAAGTTTACTAATTGTTTGCATGTTTTGCTGTTACAAACTAAAGAACTTTCTAGTACTAAATGAAAATGTCTGTAATCAATCTATGGACACATCGTCAGAAGTTCTTTTCAAAATACTCAAAGAAGCCTACTGAAAGGGAGATACTCTTTGAAAATGTAGCCCCCTAAGTAATGTGTGATAGGTGACATCTCAGTATCAATTAGCAAGGAAACCGTGCTGAGAATCAAGTATCTCCCACCCCCGAAATCACCAAAAAAGAAAAAGGAAAGAAAAGAAAAGGTAAACCAAATGGGTACCTAATTTTGGAGATATCATTTTCGATAGTTAGGAATTAGCATGTGCATTTCTCTGATAGAAAATTAAACAATTGAGTTTACCAGCAAATCTTCATATGTTTTGTTGAACTCTGCTTCAGTATTAGACGAATCCCATTCAATATTGTACTCTTGAGCAATTGCTTTCAAAACCTTTAGCTTTGATTCAGCTGAAGGAGCTTTCACCGAAAGTTTTTCAATTATCTGCATACAAGATGATTACTTTATTTAATCAAGAAGGTACAAAATGCTCATTTTGTATGCAATACAAATTTGGCATCTGATAATGGAATCAACTATGTTAATGATACAACTTACAGTACGGTTAACACCACTGTCAGGGCGCAATTCCATAGCAGAAGAAACAAACTCCTTCCCATACTTGGTGGTAAATAAAGTACGAAGATGCATTAGCTCAGGCAGGTCTGAACATCTTCCTGATGCAAAAATTATGCTAGCGATTGCCTCTCGCAGTTCTATTGGGCATTCCCTGCACCACAATAAAACTAATAGCTATTAATCATATTCTGTAGGCAAAGGATCATGAATAGTGGCATTTATAATTGAATCTAACATAATAGAACCTACTTTTGGGCCTCAACAATAGGGACACGTGCCAGAACAAATTCACAGAAAAGTTCCACAATCTCGTAAGCAGCCAGTATGTTTTGCTCCCGAATAATGTGCTCCACCTATTGATCAATGATGATGAATTACAACAAAGCAGAGAAACAATAAAACAACAACCGCAATGCAAAGCACATATAGTTTTGACTCTCTTACTTACTCGAATTCTTGCAATAGATTCCTGGCCTGTCTGAAGATACTGAGCCATCTCTTTGCGCATATTAATCAGTTGCATCTCCCTCCTATTGCGCAGCAGCTTGATCCTCGAAATGACCAGATTCAAACATGTTTTGCTACATAGATCACGGGAAAGATGTTAGCGGAGGGTTTAAACATTCTGACAACGGTTTTTAAGTCCACACTCACATATAAAGAAAGAAATTGTGATAATGACACTAAACAGGATCTGGGTAAGTAAAAAGAACATGTCATGTAAAGTCACCGGCTGGTTGATCCAGATGAGCTGAATGCGCATAACATATCCATATTAGTTCAGTCCCATCAGCTAAAGGCTAGCTCAATTCAGACATCTTCAGCAATATGTCTAGCACACATGAAATAGCCATCAACATGTATTAAACGGCACTCAGGAATGACAATTTGCCATACAAAAGGAGCGGTTGGGCGTGCTCGCTCTCGTTCAGATCCAGCAGTACTATTAATTTTTTGGCATCAACATACAAATCATCATATATCGATACACTGTGGTGAGCGGAATCTAAGCCTAGAGCTCTGAGCAAGTACAATGAAAGTCCCCGATCTTAGAATCCGCCCCAAACCGAATCGAGAAATTTTGGACGACTAAGGGAGGTACGGGTCCGCGATTGGAAGGGCAAAGGATTCTAACCATTTGGTGCCGAAAGTGGAGCGGTTGAAGAGCGAGTTGAGGGACGACATCGTCGGTGGCCTCGCCCGCCGATGCACCACGCGATGTCAAGAGCAAAGCCTCAAGGAGAGGGGAGGAGTAGCAGGGGAAAGACAAGCTAGCCTGTTTACATTTGCAGTTACACCCCTTTAGGTATATAATTTTTAGAGGGGTCAAATCAAAGAGAATTTTATTATTTTGGAGTACTAAATAAAGTCTAATCTCGAAACTAATTGCAGACCCCTATCTAATTCACGAGACGAATCCAACAAGGGTAATTATAGTGTTATTAGAAGATGTTTACTGTAGCATCACTGTAGCAAAACATAGATTAATTAGAATCATTAGATTCGTCTCGCAAATTAGAGGGGTCGTGACATAGGTTTTGTTATTAAATTAATAAAAGTATCTACTAAATAGTAAGATTCTCTTTGATGTGACAATGCTTAAATTTTAGAGGGCAGGAAACGAACAGGGCCACCTTGTTGTTCTTTTTTGGTCGTCTTGTTGTTTCATTTGCCACCCTCAAAGATTCACATTTTTTTCAAAGTCATTCTCCGTGACGCATGACACGCTGATGGAAACTCGTGCGTACTATCTATTAAAGTCTTTCTCCACAGGTAACAGGTAACAAAATTAACCAATGAATTCCATGATATAAGTGTTGGCGTCTCTTGGTTTAGAGTCTACCTTAGACTCTGGCTAAAATGGGAAAATGAAATCTGGAATGGCAGAGCTGTTGCTTCATTAGCATTAGCCTTTTAGTTTAGTAAAACAGAGCATGCCAAGGACTCCCAACAAAAGGGGGAAAAAATCATATGGCAGCGTTGATTAAAACTTGGGTCGATGGGGAAAGATGGCCATCTAACGAGATTATACAATGCGGTGTCCGCAATTATTTGAAGCACTTGAGAAAGTCCCACATTATCATAAAAGAATTGACCGCATAATGATCGACAACAAATCTATAGTGGATGAAGCTTTGACTAAAGGGTGTTCAACAGTGTGAATCCAGCCAGAAAATGATGTCATTAATGGCGGTTGAAATCCTGTCATCTGGTTCTCCTTCTAAAATGGAATGGTAGCTACCTTCATACAGCTTGAGTGTCTTGTCTTTCGTGCATGCTTCCTCATACAAGAATTTGCTTACTTGAGGATCGGTTACCATGTCAGCTGCTCCATGAAGAACCAGCAATGGAGAGGAGACCTACAGCAATATCATTGTTTGAAATTAAGCACTTTTACATTGAGAAAAAATGGCAGTGTGTGCATCAGCATCTGTTAAACAGTATTAAACAAGAGCTCTAAACTAATGAGAAATAATGACAGTTAATAGTGACCTGCTCCAATTGTGATTCAATGTCCTTTGTGGCCTTCACAAGTTCAAATGCTGTTCTTAACCTCATCTGGTCAGCATATGAGATAACATTATATTCAGCCTGAAACATGAAAATAGCGAGGGGGTAAGTGACTAAAACATTTCAACCAGCAATCACTCTAAGACGCAAAACATTTCAGCTAGCACAGTTTTATTGATTTATTTTTTTATAATTAGTGCTAATTATTATAATAACTGCAGAACAAACAAGACAAACTGTATGTGTTTTGTCTCAAATGAACCTATGCAAAATGTAGCACATTACTAAATAACTGCAGAAAAAGATAAACAAATCACAAATACATGATTGTATTACATTCAAACAAATGAAGCTGAAGACAACAGAACAGCAGACCGTGCAAGAATCTTAGTAACTTACTACTTTTCTTTTCCTTGGATCTCGAAATGCCAAATCTCCTATATCCTTTTGTGGAAACCACTTTGCCTCAGGAAGAAGACATGACAGGATACTCAGTCCCTTCAATACCAGTGCTGGTGGTGTTACATCTTCTGAAATCTTGCCAAATAGAAGTCAGTCTTATAAACAGGATTACTGGAAAACAAAAGTGAAATGGAAAAAAATCGAATATATTCCTTGGGCTTGTAAAACATGAAAATATAGTTCAAAGAAAGCCTTCCATACCAGTTGTAAGCTATTTTTAATGAATAATTAAATAACAATTAGGTAAGCAGCTCACATATGCTTCATATAAGTAATTTTACCATGAAGCAAAGGTGGACACATGCAATGATTGTAATTATTAAATTTTGGTGTCGAATTACTAATTTATATAGTACCTACACAATACAATTTTTTGATAAATCCATTCTTCATCAACAGTTCATAATTTACAGTACACTATATTCAACTGTGAAACTACAGGCAACCATAGTTATGCAATAGCATAAATGATGATTAAAAACTTAGTGGGAGCTAACAAAATAATATGCAACTTATACCCCAGTGTACAAACAAGAGATTGTATTTATATCATTCCCACATTCGATTAGTTTCATGAAGAGTTTAGATATACCTTGCACATAGGTGCGACAAGAAGCACCCCATCCCATTCTTCTTGCTGCTTCAAGTGTACTTTCAGAGCAACCGCACCACCCATTGACTGTCCCAAGAGAAAGTGTGGCAGCTCACGTACTTCCCTCATGCCTGAACATTAATAATCATCAATGCTATTATGTAAAGACTAAATCACATGACATACATACTCTTATCTACAGGAGAAGCCAATAACCTCTTATTCGTGAATATTGTTCAATGACATGGTCCACCAGTCCATCAAAACTCGCAATGTAGCCATGCAGACCATAAGATAAGCCAAAACCAGGATAATCCATAGCATACACCGCATATCCAGCAGCTGCTATTCTCTTGGCAATTCCTGGTACATTAAAGCTTGTTAATAGGTGTGCGGGGAAATGAATTGTAAGTACAAAGCATAACACAACAGGCAAGTAATGTCACCTTCAAAAAGAAGGTGCAGGTATCCCCATAGCCATGGCAGAAGAAAAGTGCAGCCTTGGTGTCTGTGCCCTCCCTAGGCAGCCAGCTCTTCCAGAATATCTCAACTCCCTTGGAATTGGTCTCATAATTCTACAGAAATAATGTCACTCATCAGCCATTAGGGCGTGGTAATGTGTTATCATCACATTCACACGTTTCCCTAAAGTTTTGCATGTTAAATGTGCCGCTAGCTTGAGAACTGGCTCAAAACATCTATCATTTAACGGCTCTTGTGGTCCCAACTTTTTTTTCAACAGAAAATGATGTTAGTACCACTTGATAGATTGCATTTCTGCCAGGGAACTACTTGAACCAAATGGAAGGCAAGGTCAATTCAGAAATTCCATCATGTGCTCACCTCTTCCATCTGAATTCCTTGCGGAGCCATCTGCAGAATGAGAAGCAGGGCAACGAAATTGTGAGAATTGGGCCAAATATATGGTGTCAGAAAGTAATGCAAGGTACCGATGGAAACTATGTATCATCATGCAAATGGTCGGTCAAGCAGATAAACGGGAGGGGGGTGTTAGAATTTTTTTTTACTATGATCGTGTTGATACCAATCATGATTCCAGTTCTCAAGGAACTCATCTATCAGTTGTTTGACCTTTCGGTTTGCTCCCTTTCTTTTGAGGAATATTTACCTTTTTTCTGAATTCCTATAAATCATATTCAAAAAGGTGTGACAATGTGGAGACTGGTGATATAAACTACAAAAACACACCTTCAGTATCCCCAAGAAGGCACACTGAAGCAGAGTGGTGCTCATTCTTCAGTCTTAGGCACACCGTTCTTACCGACATCCTTTGTGCTACTTTACTTGTTTAGCATGCAGGGGGCCACACAACCATTTGAGAATTTCAACTAGTACCAATGTGGAACAGAACAATACTGACAATCCAGGAGTAATTTCATTCCACAGATCGCCGACAGCAAAGTACACGAACAACAGCAACAACGCACAAGACGAAATCAAGCGAGGAACGACGGGCGCGGACCTTGAAGAGGCAGTGGTCCAGGGTGGGAAGAACGGGCGCGAACGCGGCCCGCACCCGCCGCCGCGCGGGGGCCCAGTCCAGGCACTGCGCCGCGGTGGCCTTCAGCTCCTCGCTCGCGCCCTCCAGCACCCGCGCCCGCCGCGCGTCCTTCGCCGCGGCGGCCGCGATCACGGCGGCGCGCCTCCCGGGCCGGCGCGTCGCCACCGCGGGGCCGCACGGGGCCGCCACCCGCTGCGAGATCGCCGCCATGGGGAGCGTAGTGAGGCCGCCTGCTGCGCTGCTTGGCCCGTTGACTGCTGCAGCAGCACTGGATGCCGGATCGCACGTGTTGGGCGCTGTGTTCGAAAGGGAATTTTTCGCTTGGCGCAGCCGTGCGAGTGGGCGGGTTGGTTTGCCTGTCCGCGTCCTTGTCTGGTGGGAGCTCCGCCGCGGCTCGGAGCGCCGGCATGGAGAGGCTACTTGCGCCGTTCCGCGTCTGTCCGTTGCCTTGCCGAGCAGCAAGCAAGTGCGTGGATAATGGGCTGATGTAGCCCATACTGTACGATAGGTTAGCTCCACAGAAAGCCCATTACTGTGGACAAAAGAATTTTGTGGACTTTGCAAACAAAGATTTGCTTCCTTCAACCCACTTTTTTGTTTTCCTATGGTTGCTTTGTGATTAGTGAAATGGTTCCATTTCGTCTTCCCTTTTCACTTGTCACCAGAATAGTGGTTATTCACCTAAAAAAAACTAGAATACTGGTTGGATTACACGTTTCTTTAAGAAGAAGACAATGTACTAGCACATGCGTCATCTTTAACAACAATGCAGGGGTGCTGTCGTATGTTACCTGCATTGACCCTGTTTAATACGTTCCTCCGTGCAATCGATCTATAAAAGAAAAAGTTCGTTCGTATTCGCAAGTTGACAGGTTTCGGTGGAGGTTCGACCTCTGATGATGAAATCACCAGCGTCTGTTTCGCTGTACAGCTTGATCCGCTAATACCTCGGCTCAACGTGCCGGCGCCTCCCACCTGATCCACCCATTTTTTAGCGCTACATGTTAGCACTTCGTACTAAACAATTAGTACTAGCTGTTTGACGTGGCCTGATGACAACGCTAGGCGTGTTCTCCTCAACTTGACAAAACCGACATTGGATCGGCGGCCATTTGAAGTAGCAGGTGAAAAGGGAGCGAGAATCTAACGGGGGAATCGATCGGCGTTTTGCTTACTAAATTATAGTTGAGACGCCACTAATTTTACACCACAACATTCAGCGGGTTGCTCAGCGTGAGAGGCCATAGTAGACCTCTTGTCGGGTAAACGCATATATATGCAGCAATGTGCGAGACATTGAGGGTCGTGAATCGACTATTAATATAAGTGTACAGCATGCATGTAATGACAGGGCTCTCTTATCTGTATCACTTCATCAGGCAGAATGATCAGTGAAGCGTATGAAATATTGGTTTTCCGTTAAAGAAGATTTTAGACTGTGATTCTATGAAGTGACTGGCTGCTGAAAATAAATGGTTTTTTCACTTGATTATATGTGAAAGTGATTCTCTGTCGTTCTTATTCTTGGAGTTCTTAGACATATAATCAGTTATCTTCAGAGAATTTGATTCTTACGTAGAATTATTTCACGAAAGCTCCGTTAAACAACAAGTACATAATTTGATTTCGAATTAATCAGTTACGTGTATAAAAGTTTGGAGGTATATGACAGTGGGGATGTCAACGATTAATGGACTCCTCCGGTCCAACGGAGGCATATGCAGTGCAAATAGAGGGGCCGGCTGGGGCAGTCCATATATAACAGCTACGAAAGTGATCTTTCCCTCAAAAAAAAAAAGCTTCGAAAGTGACCTACATCTTATTAGGCACTTGTTTGTCTCTGGCCCCGTTCGTTTCCACCTCTAAAATTTATATCTTGTCACATCAAAGAGAATCTTACTATTTAGTAGATCTTTTAGTAATTTAATAACAAAACCTATGTCGCGACCCCCTCTAATTTGCGAGACGAATCTAATGATCCTAATTAATCTATGTTTTGATACAGTGATGCTACAGTAAACATCTTCTAATAACACCATAATTACCCTCGTTGGATTCGTCTCGTGAATTAGATAGGGGGTCTGCAATTAGTTTCGAGATTAGACTTTATTTAGTACTTCAAAATGATAAAATTCTCTTTGATTTGACCCCTCTAAAAATTATATAGCTAGAAACGAACGGGCCCTGCCTCTGGCTTAAAACTAAGATCTCTTATCACTCCATCCTACCAGCCATCTTGTACGTACTATATATGTTCACGCCGCGTGCTCATAGGCCGAGACGGCACATCATCGCCGCAGTGTCAACTTCACTCGAGCCCAAGGAACCGGCCAACGCATCGCAGGATATGACGACGGCCTCAGCGCTGCTAAATTTGTTGTATTCAACGAGCCTGATCAATCGGCGGCCGGGGAGACTTAGTGCGGATAGACAGCTGACCCTTGTCCCGTCGGATTTCGTTGGTAAGCCACGATTGAAACTCTACTTATAATTATTTTATGGCACTCTGATCTGATGTGACCTACTCCTCCATTTCGAAAATCATGTCGTTCTGACAGCTTCCACAAGCTGTTTATCAATGCAAATCTCTTGTCCGAACGATGTATTTACATAGTTGGTGTTAACAATTTACTCCTTCGATCCAACAATATACGGATTTCTTAAAAATTATAACTAATGTTGCGTCATCTTAAATAATGTCTTTTTATTTTATTTATTTCTCGTATCATTGCTATTTTCTTCTTTCACTACTATGCTTTTTTATGTGCCTGACATCTGAATCTGCAAGCGACTACCAGCATTAAGAGAGTCTTGTTTGGGTTCATTGTAGTGTCTTAAAAACTGTTTTTTATAGTTTTTAAAAAGTTGGTTTCTAATTAAATAAAAACTAGGTGGGATGCTTGGATTCTAGTTTCTAAAAACTATAAATCAATTTTTAGGTAGTTATTGAACTAGAATAAGGCAAAAACTTGCATTAGCTGGAAGACTATATATGGGCCTTCACCTTAAACTGTGTAATTGGAATCAAATAATAGTAAGAATATGGATAAGGTAATTCTAGGCCTCTACTAAGAAGGTACACGATAACAATATCAAGCTCATCTTCGGAACAACTACATCATGATCTCATGGATCACATAATGAAAAAGATAAACACCTAGGTAAATGATATATCATCTAATAAATGGCAAGCAGTTTTCTATGGGCACTAAGGATTATGAAAAATTCCAAACTTTATTAGTTTCATATAGAAAAAATTAAATAATAAACATCAGGCTAGATTGCATAAGACACTGTCAAGTCCAAGACGACAGACACTTGATGATACCACTCCACAGGAATGACGAATTGCATGCTAGTTGATGATATGATAATCTCACTAGAGCGGAAATGGTTATGTATTTTACTGTCCAAAATTTTTATCCAAAGACACATATATAATATAGCTTACTGAAGCCGTCATAGTTCCGTGACTGAAAGCAACTAGCAGTAGTTTGACTTACCAAGACCTTAGTTAGTTCTTCTAACCACACCTTATTTATTGAGCCGATTCGTCATACTTAATCGTCATCATTGAGACATGTTGTTCGAGTAATTAATCAGGGCGGCTTGTAGTAATGATCCTAACAAATTGTCTCCTTCGTGCCCACGGAACACTGTTTGTCTTTATTATTATTATTATTATTATTATTATTATTATGCAAGGGAAACACTGCTTGTCATTTGATCTCTAAACGTGATGATGATTTAATTTGGTTTAGTATTTTAAATTAGCTAGGATGACAATGCATTAATCAAACTCAAAACATACATCTACTTCATGAGTTAACTCTCCGTGCTGTTGAGGCCAAGAGCCCGAGGAGTATAGTAGCTTGTAGATGCCGACTGTTACTCCCAAGTCGGGAACAAAAAATCACTTTCCTGTAACAAAAAAGCGTCGTTTTGGACTATCTTTCCATCTATACTTGGTTCTAAGAGCCTCCGAACAAAAGCTGGTTGGTGGACTGGCATCGATGCAGTGCATAGTATAAATCCGACATGATTCCGCCATTCTATCAAATGGAATTAACATGCATCGTTCATCAAACTGATGAATGGGATGAGCGATGATGAGGGAATGTGGTGCCATATGTGGTTCCAAAGATCGGTTGACGTGCACAATGTCCGGACGGAAATAAATTGCGTGCGGACGGTTCGTAAAGTGCTTCTGTGCGACCCCTACGTAGATGACTGCCCGCGTGGAGATCGGACGCGAGGGAACGCGAGCATCAAGCAGACGCGCCGATTGGATGTGGCTCCCAAACACAGCGTTGGCTCGGCGGCTCGGCTTCAGAACATGCACGACTGAAAGCAAAGTAACTAGGGGAAAATAAAAGCAGCAGATGCTATGGCTGCTTTAACCTGAGAACCATGGAAAACAATCGCTCATCTGAAGTGAGAGCAGGTGAGATCATATCGTTCACTCAGGTTAACATATCTAAATCATGGCCCAGGTGCTGTTGCTGCTGCCGTAGCCATCAAGCAGAATGCGGTCGACGAGATTATGCAGTTGAGAGCCGAGATCACTCGCTGCCAGAGAATTTGAAAGATGAGACGCATTATAGAGACGAAGACATTGAAATCTGGATTGCAACCATGAGATTGTCTGTGAGAGCATTCTGACGCATGGTTAGTAGCTGAAGATGCAACTTGTTGACCAATAACTCAGAAGCTTTAAATCAGCAAGAAACACACATCAATGCAAAAAAATTTATTAGCAAGTATACACAATACGCCCGGAATCCAAAGTTGTCAACTTAAAATCAAAATAATTTCATCCTACTCCATCTTATTACAAACAACTCTGGTCACTCAAATTTTACCATAAACACTAAGATAAGCTACCTGCCTTGATGCCTGAATTAGGTAGGAGGCAAGTATCCGTCGTCGTTGCCAATGGCCAGCAGGAACCAGCGTCATCTTGCGAAGAAACAGATGGTGAAGGCACCCCAAATCATCATAGACTGCGCTGCGGCCTTTGGGCAGTAAGGCACGCCGTCGGCGCCGTTAGGGGAGGAGCATCGGCTCAGTCGCTCAGACGTGGATTGGATCGTAGATTTGCTTTGGCTGCAGATTTTTTGTTTTTTTTGTTTCCTCCGGCTTTCTTCGGCTCGCTCGGCAGCTCATCTCGACATGGTTTGGAGCCGAGCTGATGGCCTGATACCGTAGTTGGAGCAACGCTATCTGAGCCTGACTCTTCCTTCCGTCTGATCTCCACGCGGCTGCCATCGACGTAGGGGGCGCACAGAAGCACTTTGGTAACCGTCCGCATGCAATTTATTTCCTGTCCGGACGGTACGTATTCCACAAAACGGCACTGCTGGGACCAGAATTTTGGAATAATGTCTGGCAATGCAATACCGCGGGAATCACTTTGGTAAAACAAAGGTGAAAGCACCATTGGCAGGCAGATAAACTGTTGCAAGTGCCTTTTGCTTTCATCACAGCTTGAACGCATTGAGTTGCAACAACTGTAGTAAGTCTGATCCTTATCGATCCATTTGTGTGGAGGTGGAGTCATATTATTACAAGTCCAACCAGATCCCAATAAGTTAAAATCTAGTTTTAACTTTTGGGGTTAACCTTTTTCTTTGTGAAATACTGTTTCCTGAACTTTAAAGAGAGGCAAGTAACATAACTGTTTTACATACATATTTTCACCGGTAAATTATTGTTAGTAATCTTTAGGGTACCTCATTGTCACCCCCACCGCCCTCCCTCAACGCGGCGCCGTCGCCTCCATCCTCCCACACCACACGGCCATAGCCACCATCATCTTGCAAGCAAGTCATCATTTTCTTTCTACGTGCAACTCTGCTATTTTATTATTTCCAATAATACTCTAGTAAAATCAACACTACCTAAAATTACCGATGCACTATTGATTGTGAGAGGATAACTAATCTACACGTTGAATTCTTAGTATTGCTAAGTAAATTGGTAGTCATATGTATCGTAAAGGTACTCAATTAGTAAAGTACCTAAAATTTAAGTTTTTTTTGAAACAACCTAAAATTTAAGTTAGTTATACACAAATGAGAAAAAAAACATGGCATCTAAAATAATCATGTTCAGGTGCATCTTCGCTAGATGTCTTCAAGAGATCAAAAGAAAAGAAACCGGAATATATGTGAGTGTTAAACTTTTTTTTTTTTTTTGGGGGGGTGCATTGTCAAGCACCTACCCGTATAAATTTTGTGTTAAGCAAACAAGATTTTTTATTGTTTAAAATTTGACCAAATTTGGAGTGTAAAAGGTAATTTGTTTAAAAATTGTTTGATTAATTTCACCAGATTTCTCAGGACTGTCATATACCACCACATGTCTTTGTTATTGCTTAATTTTGAGATTCTTGTAATGCAATCGTCCTAATATAGTATTTGGGCAAAGAAGTGCATCTTTTCCGGTGGGATGTGGATGGCTAGATTCTCATTACGTTCCCGTGGCAACCACACACGACTCATTAGCATGGAGCAGCAGCTCACGGTAACAACCTGAAGATGTGTTGCTGATAAGAGATTCCGATGTAGTGGTTGGGTACTCGATACACCAATGCATGGTAGCGAAAAAGTCTTGGTACTTTTTGCGCAAATGGGGCTGAATTATGCCCCGATGGACCAACCTTTTTGTACCTAAAAAGGCTCATCTACCAATCCTAAAATTCGGCTTCAGACGATACCTGCACTTAGTACAGTTGCAATCATGATCATAAATCACAATCATATTCCAATTTCATTTTTATCATGGACAGAAAGGACAGAGCCCTTTATACCCGCATCTGTCATCTTGGATTGTAATGCAGGATATTTTTCAACACATTCTTAATTAATTTACTATTTATACTCTATTTGTTTCATATTATTAATTTGTCCTGATAGTCTTTTTATTCTATGTTTTAATTAGCACTATGCTTGAATAAATACAATTTATTCTCTCCCATCCATATATATCTTCAACTCCAGTGTGTTTCTTTTTTTCTGTTTACTGCCGTCAACTGTGCTTTGATTGTTTGTCTATATTCAATTATTCTCCAATTTGCAAGAAAGGCACTTGAGATGACAAAAGGCATAGTACAAAATTCTAGGTTATATAGATGCATACACGGCGAGGTGTCTTCCTTACACCACTTATAACATTTCGTTAGCAAAAAAGGTTTGCCTTTAGCGCCTCAATGCCTTCGGCATAGATGCATGTACAATAATCTTGTACCTTTTTTATTTGAGAAATACTTCAGTGAACATAGAGGTATGTGTCCATCCTATCTTTTTTTATTAAATATGGTTAAATATAAATAATGACTCTCTGATTATACATGTCGGACTAGTTGTAAATATATTGTCAAATCATAAATTAAGGTAAATAAATATCAAATTCTGATAAATTCATCAAATTTAATAGAATTCTATGAATTTGTTAGAATTTGATATTTTTGTACTTCAAATTATGATTTGACGACATATCTATAACTAATTTAATATGTTTAATAGTATAATCAAAGATTCAATATTTATATTTAACTATAATTAATAAAAAAAGCCAGGGTGGGCATCTACCCCTAATACTCACAAAAAGTCATTCGCTTTTTATTTTGCATTTTCCACTCGCCAAATGAATTGAGATACAAGATGGCTGCAAGAGTCTAAGTTGGACTATGAATTCATGAAGTTGTTTGTGTGCTAAAGTCGTAGTTAGGGAACGAAAGACATCTATTTTGAAAATCCAATTGCATAAACAAAAGTGAAAACTTATATCTTCTTATCCAAGAAAACATGTGCAACCCTACTGTGGATTCGAGAATAATAATAATAATAATAACTACAATGTATTATTTCTTCTTATTTTTCACATAAGAAAAAAATGATATGCTTTTTGTTGGCCCCTGTATTTTCAAGAAAAAAAGAAGAAAAAGAAAAATGTGATTATAAGATTTGTAGTGACACTATAATAAAGTTTTCGACGTGTCCAAAGAAAAGGATATTTCTTTTTAGTTCCCTAAGAAAGCGATGCCATCATGATTAAATCATTACATTCTTTAAAACTTTATTTGAATTTTATCATAAAACCAGTGTGATCAGTATTTCTATAAAGACCCAGAACATTATCCGACATATATTAATAAGGAGAGTCTTTTTGCGCAAGTCAAACAATTACAACATTCCTTGTGCAGTTAGACTGGGATGACAAGCCTGATTACATAAGGAACTAGTCCCGATATTGTTATTACAGCTAAATCTTCCATATTTTTGGCACCTGCCATGATCCAGGTCTTCGCTTTGTCCTGTAATTGTGCCAAGAGGTCATCTTCTTCTGCCTCTTGCCGCTGGAAAACATGGTTGTTTCGTTCTTTCCAAACCGTTCATTGGGGACCTTCGAATATGTTAATAGAATGGCAAGACCTTACTAGCGTTGTTTTTGACGGGTTGCTCTTCTCTCTTGGATAGAATTTTTTAAGCAATAAAAAATATCAGTTATGGATCCAGTTCTCAAACAAATAAAAGATGGATTCATGGTTAGGAAATCAGAAAGCAATGTGGGTGACGCTGCTGCAGAAAAAGGAGATTGTGTTCGTTTCCTCGGGTCTAAACTTTATAGCTATCACATAAAAAAGAATCTTACTATTTAAAGTACTAAATAAAGTTTAATTATAAAATAAATTATAGGCCCCTAGACTAATTTACGAGACGAATCTAATGAGGTTAATTAAGTCGTGATTAGAAGACGATTACTGTAGCATCACTTTAGCAAAATATAGATTAATTAAGCTCATTAGATTCATCACAAAAATTAGCATCAATCTGTCAAAAGGGCTTTGTCATTAAATTGATCGAAATATTTATAAATAATAAGATTCTCTTTGATGTGACAGTGCTAAATTTTAGAGTGCAGGAAACGAACAGGACATTTATAGTACGTTGAGATTCGGCTAGACCATCATGCCTGCAACCGAACAATAGCCGATAGCCATGGATTGCAAGTAACGCAAGGTACAACCCGCAGACATTGAACCTCACTACGTGGGAATCGACATGAGTGCAGGTTGCATGAAAAATGGACAAATGTCACCTGAACCGGCAGCATTCGAAGTAGCGGTGTGGCGTGTATTTTAGTTACGGGAGTTGTTGTGCAGTACTAGTACTTCCTGTAAGATATCGAGTAACAGCGAGACGATCTTTTTAGAGTTTATTAGTGCGTTTTTTAACTAACCTACTACTAACTATTTTTCAGTCACATATATAGCAGCACAACGCAGCAAGGAGACATAGGAGAGACATACATGCAGCAGAGACAGAGCGACCTGCACTCGCACGCTCACTTCACCTCAGACTTTTAAGAATGGCAGACCTGCTGCCGTGCTCGTCGTCGAGCCGCAAGGCTGCGCGTTGCAGGCCGAGCAAATCAATTTTGCAGCCAATAGCAGCAGCAGGCATCTCTGGCAGTCTCGGACGGCCAGCACGGAAGGAAGCCACGAGGAAAACGAGCCGCAAGTCTGCAACGGCGCGGCCAGCAGGCAGACTGCCGTAGCCGGCAACTGCGTCCCCCGTGCCATCGTCTTGCTAGAGCGACACGGAGACACACGCGAGAGGTGCGGGCCCGTTGCCGGAACCCGTGCAGTGCCGATCTGTCCTTGCCTGAATTCCGTTTGGCTTCGTGGCGAAGAGGAAGAAAGGGGTTGCCGTGCTTCGAATCACACCATACTAGAGTTCGCTTTCGCTGCGGGGATCCTCAGTGTGATCAGTTATACACGAAGGGCAAGATGACACACGCCATATGAAACGGGGCGGCCACTCAGGCCCGGTGGCAACACCAACACTCCGATGCTCGTGTTGCTTGATGAAAATACGAGCAAATAGCTAGGCCGTTCGAGTTGGACACACGGGTATTCGCTGTGGTGTCAGGTAGTCCCGGAGGACCTGGCCGGGACCCTCTCAAAAAAAAATGGTACAGGTAACGGAGCCAGTAGGCTGGGTCCGTTACCCGGCTGCCAAAAATGGTATGGACCGGAGAAAGGCTTTTGGAAAAAAAAACACTAGGTTTTTTGTTTCTTGTAACGGCCAGGGTCGAGTTTTTTGTCGTATACAGATGTCACCGGGCGATGATGACCTGCTCAGGGCTCGAGCTTGTTATGTGATGACAGACCGGGCGAGGTTGGTATGTGTTGCATTCGTGGCACCGTGCTTAATTGGTACAGAGTGAGAGAGACGATACCCCTCAGCAGGCATACACAGCGTGGGCCAGCATCACCACGAGACCAACAAATTTGCTTCGATTGGTATTGTTCTTGTATCATCAGAGGGAAGAAGAATAATCATTTCCCCACACGAAAAGGTAATGATGCATTGGCCGTTCCATTCCATGCCACAGGAACGAAGCGTCGTACCATATGCAAACGGCCATCTCTGTGGCGCCGCCCTAACGTAGCCCCCAGCACCTGCATTCCCAGTGTCGTCGACGCGCGACACGAGAGTTGCATGCGGGGATGAGGGGATCCTCCGTGTCTATCTAACTGGACAATCTCGGTTAGCTAGGGATGGGGCACACGGTCGGTGGGTTCCATCAATTTGACTAGAAATTAAGCAACAACGTCGTCGGCAAAATGGCACATGTGTTCGAAGTACTCCCATCTGATCACGATTCAGTTCGATCACGCACTTTCGGTCCTTGTGATCCTCTATAGTTGGTCATGTACTAAGTGTAATCGTGAACACACCATCTGAGATTTGTGGCTGTATATATTTTGGATTAGTTGCCGAACTGCATGGCACATGGCCATGTTAGTTGCCGAACTCCTTCGGTCCTTCCTTCTCAGTTTATTTGTTATTTTAGCTCTGTTTCTGTATGTTTAGATTCTTAACATTTTCTATGAATCTGGACAACCGCCATGTCCAATTTAGCATCATTGATTAACCTATTTGAGAGCTAAAACGTCAAATATTTTAGAACAAATGAATTTTTTATTAGTTTGTTTTCGTGCAGCTTTTCCTACTGTTATGGTCAAAAGATGCCGTTGGGTGTGGAAAATTGCTGGTTTGGCGCAAAGCTTTTGTTGGGGGAACACGTGGACCTAGTCTCACTCGACCGAGGAGCCACATATTTTCTTTTGCGATTACAGTACAACTCAGACACCCATAACGTACGCACACTCACCACTATGTACACGCGTGTTCACCCCTTAACAACCCAGTTCCTAGCCCACTACAGTATGTACCCACGCCTACGTCTCCGTCACCACAGTTCTACGACCACCCTTCTCCCTCCGACTCCGCCCATGCCTCTCGAGGGCCGCAGTGCACGAGCTAACGGAACTCAATAACCACATTGCGCTAGTGATTCTCGATGATGCGATCGATGAAAGGATCTTCATCTAGGGGTCCAACGCCTACTCCTCGCATGCTGCCTATCGGTGCCTCACAGAAACTGGAACCGAGGACCCAAACTGTCGCGCCATCCGGGCGACCCACATGCCAACCAAGGTGAAGTTCTTTGCTTGGCTCCTCTGCAATGATCGCCTCAACACCCGCTCCAGCCTGCTGCTCGAAGCCTCCCTAACGGTGCCCGGAATGACGCCATCATAACCATGCACCGACTCCATCCTGCGCGCCGGAGACAACATGGTATTCAACCCCAAGGACGACGGACTATGCCTCCATCCAGCTGAGACCGCCGATCTTGAGTTTTGGCGCTATCGCCTCAAAGACACCAGGGATCGACAGCACCTCGACGACTAGTGGGACCACATCGCCACAACAATTGTGTATCCCCCTTCCACAGCAAACTCGCCTAGTACCTTGACTCCATTGCTTTGCCTACTCTTTGGCCCTGTGCGGGCATGGCTCAAATGTGTTGAATGAAGAGCACCCCATCGAGGGTGCCTGTAACACAAAACTGCTGGTTCTTTAGATCAATTCGCGCTCTTGAATGAATGAAATTAGGTGGGGTATTCCATCTCTATATTTCTTGTGTACTGGTTTCTGGTAGGATGTAGATTTTTTTCCCACCGATAGAACATCCAATTGAAGTGAGAAAGTTTAAAAATCTTATTCACAAGTAATACAAAGTTATGAAACTGACATACGTGTATTGTACATACTAAAAAATATATATAGACTTTCAACTCCAAATTCAACTTTATATAAAATATATAAATTAATAAATCATGTAACAAGTAAAAGGAAAGGACAAAAGTGTCCTCTTCCTCTCTAATTTATTAACTATATATTTTATTAAAAGAGTTCAATTTAAAATTAAAACTTTGCATTATATTTTTATCATATCATTTAAGTGTATACAAAAAATATAGAAACTTCACGATATTTTTTTCCTCTACTTTACCAGTGGGGAGACATCCCCACCGCTGGAAAATTTTACTTCTTGTGTCTCATACCTCTTTCTTCGATACGACAAACATCAGGAAGAATCCCTAGATCTTGTTAGAAGAATGAATAAACTTGTCAAGTTTCTATCAGCAAACCCCCTTATTTATAGATAACATCAAGCACCTTTGGTCCTACTTATTTATGCCCTATTTGTTTGTCTGGACGTATTTGGTCATGACTCTGGTTCGGGTCTGGCATTCTGTTTAGGTGTTTGCTAATTTTTAGTCGCTTGAAAATTAGTGTTCCTTTCGACCATTGAATATAGATCAATTAATGGTTAACAAAATAACAAAAATTTCTATAATTAGTACATTAATAAAAATTTTCGTACAACTAATACATAACATAACACATAATCCTACAAAGAAAAGATAAACAAAAAATTTCACCATCCATTGAAACTTGGTCAAATTTTGGTCACTTGAATTATAAAAAATATGCTCTTTGATATTTGGTTGTAATTCTCTTAATAAATACTAGTGTTTTCAACCTTTTTTTTCACAGAAAAACGAGTGATAGAGTGACTCTCAAGTGTGATGCCTCGAGGTGTGGATGGCCGTCCACCAGATTACTAGACATATATTGTTTAATTTACATATTTGCTAGAATTAATCTAGTTAACAGGAGTCATGGAAATCATCCAACCAGATTTTATGAATTGTGCCAACATGCGGTGGTAGTGGTCGAGCGCAGTGGCGTGTCGGTGAGGGCACTGCTGGAGGGTTATGGTAGAGAGGCTAGGGTTCGAGTGAACTTCAACGGTCGCGGTCGTGGTGTTGGGTTCTTCAAGCTCAGTTGTTCGTTAACCTTAGACAGGGTGTTCGGACGGTAGGTTGAGGTTTGGTGGTGCGGCGAGGCAGCGGTGGCGCCACCCTCACCGTGGCAGGCCGGCGGGTAGTGAGCGGGGTTGGTGACATCGGTGTTGGCGTTGTCTTAGGACGATTTAGCGACACGAAAGGAGACGGGAACTGGAGGTTGAAAATGAGGGTTGTGGCCATTGGATTTATATTGGAGGATCTAGAATACTAATTGGATATAGGATAAAATTCTAGTTAGCTGGAACTTAGACAGACCCTTAATTTAAGCTTACGAGTGCTATGCATACGGCTGATCAATACCTTTTGCGTATGGACCAGTGGTAAAACACAACATATTTGTTTATAAGAGCAACTCTAGCAGCACACCCGAAATGGAGACACGAAATCCTGATTTTTGGGCCGCCTAGTAAAATTTTGGGGGTCAATCTCAGTTCCATCTCCAGTGAAACTTCCTATTCACCCTCCTATATCACCCTGTCACGTGGGACCGATGAACTTCGTTTCTTCCTCACCGAGAACTACACCGGTGGTGGCCATGGCAGGGCCCGATGGAGAAGGGAGTGGGCGCCTCGGCGCGTGGCTCCAACGCACCGGAGAGGAGGGGCCAACGGAAGGTGGCGACTCGCCGCATGGTCCAAGCTCTCGTCCTAGTCTCCCCCTCGATCCTCTTCTTAGCCAAGATGGCAGCCGCCGCCGTGAGCGCCAGCACGAGCTGCCGTGAGTCACTCCCTGGCGGCGTAGCGAGGTGGTCATCGTCGGCGTTGTGCACGGTGTGAGGAGGGGTGACCAGCCTCAGCGCGACGTGACGGTGGCGGCCGGGTCGGCGCGACGGAGCAATCTCCTCCCGCTGCCAAAACACCGTGCCCAACCATGGCGGGCGTAGATCCGACCGGGGTGAAGGCTTTGGCACGGCGGCGAGAGGCGGAGAGTCCGGAGATGGCCGGTGTTGGGTGGGGCAACGACGATCGGAAGAAGATGGGGTGGAGTTAGTGGCCGGTCGGGAGGAGGCGAGGGTGCGGCGGCAGGGAAGGAGGAGGTGGCAGGCGTGGCCGGCCGGGAGGGAGGTAGGTGACCCAGCGGCCAGGCGGCGGGGCAGCGGCATGGGACGTGCAGCCAAGCAGCGACGGGCACGGGATGCAGCTAGGCGGCGGAGGCAACCGGATTCAATCTTGAAAAAAACAGAAAATGTGTAGGACTCATGACAATTGTAATTTAGAAGGAGGGAAGAAGAAGCCCTCCCATTTTTTATGGGGTTGGAGGGAGGATTTGGAAGTCCTCCCAATTTAGGAGTCCATTTAGGAGTGTTGTAGAAGTTGATCTTTTTTTTTACCAAAACTCATAAAATTTAAGAATGAGAGTTACTCCTATTTAAGAGGATTGTTGGAGTTGCTTAAAAGCTTTTACTCTCTGAAAGAGCTATGTGCTCGTCGTTATTATCGTTGCCAACGGGAGCTTTCCTAGGGTGCATCGAAACAAAAGAAAGAAGGAATGGAAGGTCTGTTTGGTGATGCGCACCCGGAATCTGTCGCCGTGGGATTACGGGGATTTTTACCGAGACATGCGTGTGTTTTATATTATGAGATGGTTGAGCTGAATTTTGAAAAACAGAATAAAGTTTATTCCGATACCGTTCGTCGTGCCTAGGAATGACATGATTTTGACGAAATGCTCGACACTGCAGGGCATGGGTGCCCGCCAGCTTATCATGGCTACTGCCGCTCAGCTCAGCTTGTACGTTACGTGCTACTAACTCCAAGTTCCGACGACCTGCCTCAGAAGCAGTATATATATGCACGGTGCATCTGAGCGGTCGACCACCGCCCCTGCCTGCGGAACATCGCTAATGATGACGGCGTACTGAGGCCTGTAGGGCGGACATCGCCGGAACAGGCGCCCAGCACGAGGAACACCAGGCGTGCAAGGCTGCAAGCCCGGTCCTGAAGCAACGAGCGAGCTGTTAAGCCCTGGCCCTCACTCACCCGTGCCAACAACTGACTGTCCCTCGCGTATTATTATTATTAAGCTGTGTGTGATACTGCTAGTGACTTGCTAGTAGTAGTTTGACGAAGCGAGCCCTGGTGCCTGGCGTATATAAGCAGCAGGCCTCCGTAGCCGGTGCGGTGCGGGGTTCCCGGTTGAGCAGGCTGTATGAGCTTTCTTGTCAGCAGGATCGGCACGGTCGTCCGCTCACCCATGGCCGTCGCGCCACGCAAGCGGCCGCGCCGCCCCAGCGTGGTCAGAATGGAGGAGAGGACGGGCAGGGGCGGCGGCGGCTGCTCCTCCTCCTCCAGCAAGGAGACGGCGTCGACGCCTCTGGTGGTGATCGTGGGCGCCACGGGCACGGGCAAGACGAAGCTGTCCATCGACGCGGCCGCCGCGCTCGGCGGCGAGGTCGTCAACGCCGACAAGATACAGCTGTACGCCGGCCTCGACGTCACCACCAACAAGGTGCCCCTCGCGGACCGCCGCGGCGTGCCGCACCACCTCCTGGGGGCCGTCCCCGCCGAGGCCGGCGAGCTCCCGCCGTCCGCGTACCGCGCGCTCGCCGCCGAGGCCGCCGCCGCGGTCGCCGCGCGGGGGCGCGTCCCCATCGTCGCCGGCGGGTCCAACTCGCTCGTCCACGCGCTCCTCGCCGACCGCCCGATCGCCGACCCCTTCTCTCTCGCGGCAGCGGAATCGGGGTACCGGCCGGCGCTGCGGTTCCCGTGCTGCCTCCTCTGGGTGGACGTCGACGCCGCCGTGCTCGACGCGTACCTCGACCGCCGCGTGGACGACATGGTCCGCGAGGGCATGGTGGACGAGCTCCGCGGCTACTTCGCCGACACGCCGCCCGCGGAGCGCGCCGCGCACGCCGCCGGGCTGGGCCGGGCCATCGGCGTGCCCGAGCTCGGGGACCACTTCGCTGGCCGCAAGAGCCTCGCCGCCGCGGTCGAGGAGATCAAGGCCAACACGCGGGTGCTGGCGGCGGCGCAGACGGGGAAGATCCGGCGGATGGCGGGGGCCTGGGGATGGCCCGTGCGGCGGCTCGACGCGACGGCCACGGTGCGCGCGCGGCTGGCCCGGGCGGGCCGGGCCGCCGAGGCCCACGCCTGGGAGCGCGACGTGCGCGGGCCGGGCCTCGCGGCCATGCGCCGGTTCCTCCTGCGCGAGCTCGAGGCGCCGCCGCACGCCGGGGAGGACGAGGAGCAGAGGTGGCTGGCAAGGAGGAGGCAATGCCGTGGCATGGTGGGGTGACTCTCCACGGGCGTCAAAAGACTGGTCGGGTTCAAAAGTTTTGTGATTGCTCGCCGACCTTTTTTCCGGAGGGGCCCCCGGGCACCGGCAGCCACCTGAGTCCGACGCTGGCCGGTGGGGCTCGCCGCGGACCGCAGCGAGCGGCAGAGCGACAGGCAAAACTACAGTTGAAGCTCAGTTTTGCCGCTGGTCCTGCCCGCGTCTTTCTCCTCCGGGCCGGACCGGACCGGAAACAAACGGCTCATCTTTTTTGCTCATCCTTTTTGTGGCCAGACAGCCACACTGTACACAGGCAGAGCGTAATCTAGTTTCGAAATTTGAAATGGCATTCCAGCGTGTGCGTGCGGGGCTTGATTAGATTGCAGACCCATGCTTAGTGCGTGATTAGGGGAAGGAGATTGTGCTGGACGCGTGAGCTGGTGTTGCTGTTGCGCCAGCTAGGAGGGAGAGGGAGGTCTGTTCGTGTGCTTCCAATCCTTCCCACTGGAAAAGAAAAGAAAAAAGAAACAAGAGGCCCTTGTTTTCTTCCTCATTATCCTCACCACACCGATTCGTGCCGCTCCATTATCTACCATCCAATCCAATTAAGCCGACTGGTGTCAGTCGTCGTCCTAGTATATCGCAAACAGTCAAGTGCATTGCTGCCATCCGGGCGTCGGCCGCCGGCCGGCCGGAAGCCGCCGGTTTTGGTAGCGTGCGTGCACCTCTCTGCTTCGCGCCTCCCACTTGCGCAGACCCTTTTTGTCGTGCGGCCTCGCTACTCATCGCTGCTGCCAACCCGATGCTCATCCAGCTCTAGTAGATTCTACCGCACGCTCTGGTTTTTCTACTCGCGCCCTCCGTCTCCGTGAAACGGAACGGAACGGTCGCCACCGAACCACGTCCTGCTGACTCCGGGCGCTGATGCAATCTTCTCTTGTCCCCGTTATTATTCTGCAGCAACCTCACCTGGGTTAGTTACGTCGTTACATGCAGCTTGCGAGTACCTGTTCATCTTCTTTCTCTCGTGCGTGTGCCTGACGATGCCTTGATTTCGATGTGTCACCATATTCCCAATAGAAGAAGCCGTTCTTCCCTGGAGCAGAGAGCAGCCGAGCTGTGGCTCTGCGTGTTTACTAATGCCCGCAACAACTACCACCTGTGTGCGTGTAACGCATAGAATACTCGCCCGGATAGGAGGGACGGGGGGATGGATGATGCCGTTCCAGATGCCTCTGCCGTTCGTGCCAGTCATCTCTCTCAGCAGCCGGCCACCCGGTTCAGTTGCGATCTGTTCCAAACTCGGACTACGCTAGCTAGGTAGAGAAGAATGTGGTATAGCCTAGACCTGCAAGTACTCCTACTAGGACCCTATGCACATGCCGCGGACGTTTGACCGGAGCATCATGCGCAGAGCACGCACAAGGATGCAGCAAAAGCGCCCTCATTTTTTAGTCCGCCGCCGTGGCAGGGCGCCGATGCTGAGGCGCAGAGGAGCCGCACGCGGCCGGCCTTGGTAGTTGTTGCGGTTGCCGGTCCTCTCGGCGCGCGCCTCGGCTCCGGCACCGGCGGCCATCGTTGCCTCGTTTCCGGCGCTCGAGGCTCCTTCTCCCTCCCTCCGGCCGTGCATGTACTTGGCCCGGCATCGGAGCAATATTCAACTGCTAATCATGCTTCTAGACCCCCTGCGAGCCATGTCCCCTGCCCTGTCTAATTGTCCCTCACACCCTCCTCTCCACTTGCCAGTGCCCGGCTCTTTTTGTTTTCGTACCGCCTCCTCCGAATCTGATCGGCTAGATCCGGGCTGAATTCGCATTGTATTCTAGTAAACACCCTGCATTGCATTATGTTCACGTAAAGTCAAAGCGAATAAACACTTCTCGCTCGGGGCCAAACACATTCCATTCCTCCACGGCCTGCGCCTGTGTGATCTCTCTGCGGTTCCTCGTGGATACGGCGTGGACTCGACGCATTTCCGGGAATTGTATACCCAAGTCCACTCCAAAAGAAATACCCGGCGCATGATCTCCGATTCGATCTCTCCCTCCTCTGCAACCGGATAGATTTAATCCCACTTGCCTGGTGATCAGGCGGTGCATGCATTCGCCGAGCCGAGCGCAGCAGCTTCTGAGGAATTCCTCAATCCGGCGCCGGTTCTCCTGGAGCGCACACCCGGCCGTGTGCTGCTGCTCCTCGGATCCGTTCCGCACCGGACAGGAATTCAGCCTCTGCTCCCGCGTGCTGCCTACTCGTGCGGACAGCGAGATGCGGTGAACCACTCCACTAGCTCTCTAGCTCGCATGCACACGCTAATAAGATGCTTCGCCTCCCAAGTCTCTCGAGACCAACGATGCTCTTTCGGGACTAAACAAGTTCGATCCAGCCTGGTCTTTTGTAAGAGTATGTACTGCAATGCCGCTTCTAGTACGTTTCTGGAACTGGAGCTTGGCATGCTTTCGCGGCTAGAATAGAATATCTTGTCGTTCCCTCTTGCCCCTACACAGACTGACCAACAGTGCAGTTGTATAATCTATCCCGGGCATTTTCGCAGGCTGCAAATTGCAGTGTTGACGTGAGAATCTACAACTTAATGTAATCTATCCTGGGCATTTTCGCAGGCTGCAATTTGCAATGTTGACGTAATAAGAATCGACAACTTAATGTGGATGGTTATTCTTGCGCTCGCATGTGCGGTCCTAGATCAGGTATATATAGACTTATTCCGAAATACAGTATGGTTATTCTGCTCGATCGAACTGAAACAGTTGACGGGAGTTCGATTCGATACACGCTTCACACTCCCTTTTCTCCGGAGTCTCGGCCGATCGAGGGTCCCGGCCGGTAACTGGAGCTTTTATTAGCAGCCTCTAGCTTGTGTTCTGCCTGTCGGTCCATGTGAACTGCGACCAACTCTTTCGTTCGCTTCGAGTCATCGAAGGATCCGTCTTAATTCCTCGTCGCGCGATCTCCTAGCGAAAAAGTTACTCCTCCTCCATGACCAGCGACGTCCGTCCACACAACGGTCGGTGCACCGATCGATCCGGTCACTGATCTGACGCCTTGACAAACATACCTGACCCATACCGGCCCAACGGTGACCAAGCAAGCGATGCGCGTGCTGCTGCCCGAGAGCTCGACACGCGACTGCCCCAACTGTCCTTGGTCACGTCAACAAGTCGTAAACCCAACGGAACCATATATCCGACCTACTTTTAATTTCCAGCCCGGCTGCTGCCGCTTGCCGACCACCAAGTCCACATCGCCCGTCGCCGTATCCTCACACCTTGCAAGACCAGCGAGTGATCAAACTTGCGCGTCGTCAGTGATGGGAGCGGGAGTCCAGCGGAGTTCCAGCCACGACCAGGAGGGAGATGGCCGGAACCAGCATGCGCGATCGAGGAGCCCGATCCTTTCGATGCGGTCGTCGCCGTACGTGAACGAAACCGACGACTCCCCGGCCTGGAAGGGAACGAGAGCGTCGCCGTCGCCGACGTGGTCCGAGCGCTGTACTCGTAGCGGACGTTTGATTCTGACGGTGACGGTCGCCGTGGAACAGTGGCGCGTGAGCTGTGCTGCGTGCCGCTCGTCGCCCACGTCGCGATCAGCAGGAGGAAACTCTCGCTTCTGCTGAGATCCTCAGCCGACCTCGGCAGTGGCCATTACCGATCACTAAAGCGTGGTACCATTACTGATGCAGGATGAAAACGTGACATTTTACCCTTTTGAACGTTTAGAGCACACCAACCTAGCTGCTAGTAGTGCTGTTGTGTACTTCAAATTTTTTTCAGGTCCTGGTCGGTGCCCGCACCCTTCCGTATTTGGGACGGGTCACGCCGTGGGGCCTTGCATGAATACGACGTGACAATGACGGCAAACTGAAGACCGGAAGTACGGCGGCGGCCATCCGGAAGCAGGCGGAGGCGATGGGGAGAGGGCTTGGACGTACACTTCCGTGCTGGACCTTCCTTGTGTTTTTATTTCTAGCTCGCTTCTATTTTTGTTGTTGTAAAGGGACAAAAAATATTAATGGGTTGAGAATCGGCCCAAAGCATCAGTAACATTGAGCCAAACCAAACCAACAACCATTTTTTCCCATCAGTTTCGAATTGTTAGCGTGGACAATGTGGTTCAACTCGCGGTTGCACATTACATGATTCACTAAAAGTGTATTTTATTGGATCACCCTTGTCACAGCTCAATTTTATTAACATGAAATCAGTTTAGTGTATTTTATTGGATCACCTTTGTCACACCCAATTTTATTACGATCCGACTCATGAGGGTTCCAACATCTGGCTACCAACAAACCATCCAACCATCCATGCCCCCTAATCAAGAGAAGTTCCGACCCGCTCTTGATCGTGAGTACAGTTGTCAACCGTTTATTTCCTGCGAGGTTGCACACTTTCACCGTGAGTTGTGCTTCCTATTTTACCTCACACTTCCATGGGTGTGTAGCTAGGGTCACACTACAAGATCTATACAAATCATCACTCATCCTATAGGCATATGCTAAGGTTTCAAACGCTAACAACATACATGGAGTCTATTTTTCCTCCGCTGTAGAGGTCCTCTCTTGCGTCACTTCACATCCAAATGGTGCGTACATAATGCATGTAGGTCTCATGGTTACGCTGTTCAGCCAGGACACTAGGTCCAAGACCGGTCCTTAGAATCCAGAGGAGGCACATACACAAACCAAGATCTCGTGCTCTTAGCACCATACCAAACAACCATGGTGCTCAGATTTCCTATGCTCCATGCTAAACAATTATTATCTCACAGTGATACATTCAACCATTAGTTATGAGCTTCTAAGCAAAATAGGTGCTTTTTGGCAACAAGTTGGGTTCGACAGAGTGTCCGAAAAGAGTTCCAACAAATCCGTGAAACTAGCATCTGACCAACCGTGGATGGCCTTTAATTTCATCAGCTCAAGTACCGTACATAACACAATACACCATTTTTTCACATCCTTTAGATTCCTCGTATAGTGGATCTTTCGATGTCTTTTGTAACATTTGCAAAGTTGCTCAGCCCTCTTATTGTTCGCTGCATTGAGTAACACTTGCGGTTCAACGTGTTGCAACATTTCCTTAACATCAAAATCACTATACTGTTCTGCTACTTCCTCGGCTCCAAGGGGCTCCTCATCTTCAACATTGACATGATCGTGAATGTCAACGTCATCGTCAACATTAGCATCAACATCAATAGATCGATCAGGTATCTGCTCGATCGCGTCTTCACCATGCTTTGTCCACCTGGTGTAGTCTTTAACAAAACCTCTCGTTATTATGTGTGAATTGATTATAACCGTATCCGTCCAAGACTTCTCAATTTTGTAGTCACTACATGGATAGTGTATTTTAGTCATTCCTTCCCACTTAGTATGTCGTGCGACCCGCGTGAGAAATACCTTGACTTGTCTAAAAAATAACTTCGCGGTCTTGGCGTCTCATACATCCAAGATCTATCCATCCTAAGCACTAAAAAAATATTAGTTCAACAAAACAGGGAGCAATATATTTCATAGAATCAACTTTTATGAGCTACAAATAAAGTGACCAATTAGATATATAAATTATTTTAAGAAAAAATATCCATTTCCTTTACTTAACCTATCTCTCTCTCTATCCTGAGGAAACTAGATCTATAATTTTTCTCCATAGAGAAGGCTAGAGATACAATTTTTCTCCATGGACAAGGCTAAAGATACAAATAGCATGGATAAGAATCAACCATAACTTTACAAATCAAGAGATGTCCGGATACGTCTATTTACACTATAGATATTTGTATCGGCAGTTTACATTATCAACCGCCCCTAAAAATGGCTTATTAGCGGCGGTTGATGATGTAAACTGCTGCCAATATAGCGGCGATTCGTACCGACGGTTGGTAACATGAACCGCCGCTATAAAGGCTTTTTAGCGGCGGGTGACTTCGGTTGGTGGACGGTCTAGCTCTGTAGCGGCTGGCCCCCTCGGGCCGCGCCGCTAGGCCTTTTGGCCGTGCCGCTACAGAGCCTTTTGTGGTACTGCTGAGATGGAATCATCAAGTGGGGTCTCTCTTTTTCTGTTGGCAAATGGAAGAACATCGAGAAGGAGATGGGGACGGCAGGGGTTCGGGAATTTATATGAGAGGTCTCGGGGGCGGTTCCATATTGCAATGGGCGAGCCTCGGGTTCGATTTCGTCGGGAAGTGGGCATCGGTGGCGGCAGCGGTTCCTGTAACGGAGCAGCAACAGGGATGGCAATTGACAAGCAGGTCCCGTGCGTCAATGGGCTAGAGAAAGGGCTGGTGAGTTGATTGTCACAACGAGCTAGTTGCTAAGGCCCACAAGAATAGGCCAGGCTGCAAGAGAAAAATGGTTTCGGTGGAGACTATGTTTTTTTTTAAATCATGTTTTCTGCTTTCAAACGAATTTCTATTTCAAAAAAAAAATTCACATAAATACACACAAAAAATATGGTGCAATATAAATTAAACAAAATTTTAGTTATTAAAAACTTAAATTATGTTAATTTTTAAATTATTTCAAATAGAAATTTTTGGGATGTTACAACCCTCATCTCCAAATGTAACCTACTGAAATATCTCATGGTAAGAGAAAAATGGTTTCGGTGGAGACTATGTTTTTTTTAAATCATGTTTTCTGCTTTCAAACGAATTTCTATTTCAAAAAAAAAATTCACATAAATACACACAAAAAATATGGTGCAATATAAATTAAACAAAATTTTAGTTATTAAAAACTTAAATTATGTTAATTTTTAAATTATTTCAAATAGAAATTTTTGGGATGTTACAACCCTCATCTCCAAATGTAACCTACTGAAATATCTCATGGTAAGACCAATGTTTATAGGAAGATTGAGGTCATGAAAAGTCGGGTATCAAGTTTTTACAGTGGTAATATGATCTTTTTTCGAAAATATTGTTTCATATGGTATTTTCTAGAAGCACTATTGACTTATGGTAATTGGCTAGACACTAAAGATTATAAGATATCGATTATCTTGCATAGAAGAGAGAGTAGAGTAAACTTTGCAAGTGACAATTTTACCCTTATAGCCAACTTAAACACATTTCTTGACATTAATCATGAGAATGTAATAAGTGGTATTAAATGTTTTTAAGAACTATTATTCTCTCATAATATCTATTAATTAGTTTATTGGCATCATCAAGTATATTTTATAAGAACTAATACAATACTTAACATAACTTTCAAAATCTAATTAATAATACTGACAAATAATAATTATTGTTTCTATAAAAAATAATAACTCTTACAAAGTATGTAAGTGTTACTTATTACAATTTCAATTATCGCTAACTATATTGTAAGAAATACATTATCAAATATTTTCAAAAATACTAATAGGTTGCAAACCTAACCAAAGCACCAGTAACTTTGAACCAAACCAAACTAACAAACGTTTTTCCTAGACCGCTTTGGAACTATTAGTGAACACATGTTACCACATTGGAACACCTTCATCTCAAAATGCGACAGAGAAATATTTCATGGTAAGAGCAATGCTTATATGAAGATGGAGGTCATGAAAAGTCGAATAATGTAGATTATATTTATTATCTTTTCATCCTAAGTCCAATGAGCTGTGGTGGTGTTTATTCATCTTTGTCATATTCAACCAAGGGTTAATTAATCTGTCATTTTTATCAAAGGATCTACCATGATTGTTTGGTTAATAAATAATTTTGTTAATTCATACAACTACAAAAAGCATAACATACTATTAATTGCTGCTTATAGTAAACAACAAAATTTCAAGAAGAACCGCTTTGTTTTTCGGAGGACGACCAATATAATGTTTTGAAATAACAACTGCAAAAAAGAAAATCATAGCTGTAATTTCCATTAGTACATACCCTGGAGTATGAAACAAGTTCTGCTTATGTAGATTTCTTCTTATCACTTCTAAGGAGTATGAAACTCTTCGGTGTATATATAATCTCCTAATGCATGACTACCACCTAGGATATTGCGTCATTGGAAGCCAAAGCTTCCGAAAAGGTGGATGATTAGTTGTCTCAATAAAAAAGGCGACTAGGCCTTACACAACATCTTCAACAGCTCAAGTAAATCGACCTGTTCGTGAAATATAGAAAGCTTAAAGGTGAAAAACGCCATCCAACAGCTTTTCCATCCTCCTCTCCCGATTTTCTCGGTAGCAATCGCGTCGACCTGGTGCGCCAAGTTTGCAGACGCTGCGCTGGTAGCTATCCTTCACCTCCCATACGATTCCTCTGTTTCTCGCGTCATATTTCCGTTCTTGTACCTTGCTCTGGCAAGCGTGCAGTTTTCGTGGCTACATTCGGTCCATACGCCTCAGTCCAAATAGCTGCGCCCAACAGCCCAAGCGTTCAGCAGCTTGGCTCGTCCGTACGGTCACCGGTGTGCACCTAGTACAACTCAAGCACGGTTCAATGGAGAGTTGGAGATCAGCGGTAGGCTTTCCTCTCGGGACTAGAGGACGAGAAGTCAAGCACATGTTTTTTTTTTCGATTGGAAAAGGGGAAAATAGAAAATAATGACGTGGGAGGAAGTTTGAACATAGACAATCTAGATTTACCTAATTTTGTTGGAATAACCTATATTTTTAGGAGGTTCTATATTCTTACAAAGGAGTAAAAACTCTAAACTTAGCTAATTAGATACAATATCTGTTGGAGATGCTCTAAATAAACATTTAAACACGTTAACCTTTTTGCATTAGGAGATGAAGATAATTTTGAATATGTGATTAAAAAAAGATCAAGTGATTATGTGATAATTTTGAATATGGACATATGTTTTAGAGAATATGTTGGATTACTCATGTTTTTCAGAGTATGTTTTATTTTAGAGAATAGTTAAAACCATGATTTAGCTAGCCCTGTTTCTGCAACTCATACGCCAAGAGTACAAAAAGGGAATTCGAAACTGTAATGTTCCCAATTTCAACATTCAAGTGCAAAAATTGACATGATACAGGAACATTTTTCAAATAGTACAACAATCCTAATAAGCAGGAACAGTCAGATAACAGTCCTAGCTCCTGTGAGAAGAGCCAACAGCATAGAGCATACAAAGAGCAATCTATATTGTTGAAACTCTCTCAGACTGGCCACTGGAACGTAAACGAGTCCTGGAGCCATGTCATTTTCCCTCATGGGCAGATCTCGACTGCCTGTGGATGTAGCGCAACTTCTCCAATGGCATGCCCCCAGTAGCCTGACATTCAGAGATTAGTAACACTAGTAAGCCCAACAAATGCGCATGTTTCAGATGGTGTAGAAAGTTATGAATGTAGTTACTACCTTTGGAAGTCCAGGAGTAAGGTCGCCTTCTTTGGTGAGACCTTGTGGACAGAGTTGGCGCTGCTCTCAGAGCTGATCTCCATTGTGTCTTCTTGGGGAGAAGGGCACTTGACAGTTGTCGGCCTCGGTGCAAGAGCTGTTGTAGCACGCTGTTGCAAAACAAGCAGCCCAGTTCGAATCAGAAATAGACCAAAGCGAATCGAGAATACCAGAAGGCAGGATGACTGGAGCACAAGGGAGTGCGATGGAATGTACCTTGGTTGCGTTCTGTCCCAGCAGTTTGCCATAATCTCTTGCATTGGGGCGGTTTGCCTGCTCGTGCGGCTGTTTCTTGCTGAAACCAAGGAATAGGCGTTCAGAGAAAGCCATGCGGAGTCCTGTTGAGAGTGACCCTGGTTGCGTAGAGAGCAGATGCAGCAACCACAACTCTTCGAAGAAGAAGACCATGTGTTCCATCTGCGTTGAACCAGAGAAATGTAAGCCCACATAAGGGCTTGTTTGGGAACCCGGATTTCCCTAGGGAATCCGGCCTTTTCCCTGGGGAGTCGTGGCCCGCGACTTTTCTTCCCACCCAAACCCGAGGTGCCTTTTGGGTGTTCTATGGGCCAAAACTCCCTGGGCCATATGAGCCCCATCCCCATCGATTTCCTAGGGAAAAATAAAATCATGTAACGAGGTCAGGCGAGAATTCCCCATCGATCTATTCCTCACGCGATCTCGCCCCGTGCTCGTCGCCGCCCTGGTCGCCACCCACCGCCGCCCGGTCGCCACCCTGCCGCCGCCCGGGTCGCCGTCCCGCCGCCGTCCTGACCGCCATCCCGGCCGCATCAAAGGGCAGTCCCCGTCGTCGTACTGGCCACATCGAAGCTGACGCGTCGTCGTCCCGGCCACCTCGAAGCTCCCCGTTGCCCCTGTACGGCTCCAACCAAGCTTCGTCGCCCTTCCCTGTCCCGGTTGTCACCCACGTCGCTCCTCTACATCCATCTGCAAGGTGCGCTTCATCCCTCCCTCCGTCCCTCTCTCCTAGATCTGGCCGGTTAATCCATGCTTTCTTGAGTTGATTTCGTTGATACGCTTCGCTCCTCGTGTGCTGCAACTGCCTCGGACGCACCACGGCCCGACCCCGGCCAGCAGACTGACCATTCAACACGCCCTGCATTATTGGTCTGATCATCTACGAACTGCAGATTTATGCCAGGTTCCTTTCGACCTGGCCGTGATTACATTACACACGATGATGGCTAAGTGCTTGCTTTGCCGATAATATTTATATGTGTCCATCCATTCTATTGGTTAGGCCTACTCATGGAGCGGCGCACGCATGGCATGGACAGTATACATTGCCTAGTTACGCATGGCATCGCATAAGTGAGTACAGATAAACATTCGCGTTAGTTGGTGCCGATTATTAGTGAAAACTCCTCCAGATATATTGTCCCCAGCTCATCCGTGCTTGCTGAAAATCACACTGTTGTGCTTGGATTCTTATGCTTCTTATGCCTTTGATATGGGAAAATGCCCTGCTTTTTAGCAAAGTCATAAATATAGTGCAAGTCTTGCATGAAAGTGATAACCTTTACTCCTATCCAGCAGCATTCACAAAATTAGCAACTGAACTAATGTCCCAAATCTTTTTCTTTTCACTTTCGCTTTACTGGGATTCCTGATTTATTTCCACCAGAACCAGTATGTATTCAGTCATGCTACATTTTACTCTGTTCCGAATTTCATGTTGTTTTTACTCCTCTGTTCCGAATTTCATGTTGGTTTACTCCTCTGCACTTGTAGCCATCAATTGACTCATATTCGTGCATCTAGCTTTAGCTACAGGTGGAAAAGATATTGTAGTTAGAGCATGAATATCTCACCTGGTTGCATGGAACATTTATCTTTTAGATCTGAACTTTATTTATTTCCTTGAGTAGCATGAACTGAATGAATGGTAGTTCATTTTCTTTGAACAGTTTTATGCTCAACATTAGCTTTTGTTTACCCATAACTTGCCTGTTCTTTTGCTAGTTAAATATTATTTGTTCGAGATAACCTTTGTATCTGACTGTTTTGTACTTGCTAGATAGATGAGATATATTCAGACATCATATGACCTTTATCATAAACAGGGCAAGGAGCTCTATAATTTTGTCACTTTTCTTTTGTTGATTTTCAAACTTTCGTGGAGATCTCTGGTTTTCCTCGGCTGTTGCGACCTCGCTTTGCTCCAACATCTAGCCAAGTAAGTTCTGTTGTGTCTTATTTCTCTCTTCTTTGGATTAAGGATGAGATTGCTCCATAGGTATGCACTTCTTCTTGAGGTCAACATTTATTCTGTTGTGTCAAACTTACCCTGGTTAATTGCTCTGTTGAAACTAATTTATTTATTGCTCTGATGTTTCTTTAGCAGAGCCTAGCTCACTATACGGCTTGACTATGTTGTCTACTCCACGCAAACATGTAAATGGCCATTCTTTCCATCATTTGTTTCACTGCCATTTCTGCTATATGCCTTTGCCCTTTGCATGTGCCTGTGTAGCGAGCAGCCAGTGCTTGTGCCCTTTGTTTGTATAAATATCATTGGTATTTTCTTTAGAGAACACAATGCTAATGTTCCATGTTACTTTGATGCCAATCAAAGGTTTTCTTAATATATAGTTACCAGCTCAGTCCTGAATGAAAATGGTACCACATAAGCACCTCTAGCTCCACCACCACATTCTATTTTACTGCATTCTTTATTGCTTTGATGTCAAGAAACAATATGTTCAGTTTTGAATCGATGTATTTAGCTAGTTTGATTTTTATGTAGGTCTTTGGCATGATCATCAGATAAGAGGCACTTTTAACTAGTCTTGCATAGCATTTCAATACGAATCTTGACACTAATTGATTTTGCTTGGCACAGGATGGAGTAACCCATGCCAAACGAGTTAGCATTATGCCTAAATAGGGGTGTGGTAGACATCAAGGGAATTTGGAGGCCTATCTGGACCAACTTACCTTCTAGGTCACAGTGCTCCATGTCAAGAATTTGGATCTGACCTGGCACTATTTCATGTTATGCAATCGATTCTTGTACTTCAAATTGACTTGTATGAGTTAATCAATTGTGTGGTCATACTCTTGAAAGATTATTTCTGGTTTGAATTATTATGTGACCATTATACTCTGTCGGATTCATGTATGTATTATTCAGTAAAAGGTTAGTCATGATACTTGTTTCATGAATTCCACAATTATTTTTGGATTCTTTAGTTTATTCTGAATTTTTTGAATATTTATTTGTTGCTCGGGATTTTTATCCCCGGGTCTCCCAAACGCGGATCGGGAATTGTTTTATGTCGGGATTTTTATCCCTGGCGGGGTGGGGATGGCGCGGAGAGGTGCAAAACCCCCTTGGGCTGGGAAATCCCCATGGTTTTTCACCCCTGGCACCCAAACAAAGCCTAAGCTATCTATTAAATAAAAATAATAAAGATTATCTTCTCTACCTCGTCATTTTTTTTATATCTGAAGATGACGCCTTCAGAGGTCGGAGAAGGAGGACATATGGAGCAGGAACAGTAAATTTCCACTTGAAACCAATTCGAAATCCCCTTCTCCATTGAAAGGGATTATTCCCTACCGTAGGCACCGTCTGATATAAGGATGAAGTCGTTTACCAACAATAGAAGAATTCGAAACAAAGACAAGCATTAGAAAGCACACGGCATTGAGATAGAAGCTTTTTATGCACCTCCGCGGCCCAAATTTCCTCGTACTTGAAGTTCGCACGAGGAAGCGGCGATGGTCAGCGGCGGCGCAGCGGAAGCCACCGCTACTCGGAGCTGGCGTTGGCAACTGCTAGGCCTGCACACTATGTCCCCAGCGACGAACGCTGTGGCCTTTTCTTTCTACTCGTTACTACTCTGGGCTGGGCAAATGAACACAATGATTACATCCGGCTTTATAGCCCTAGTGATGCAACGCCGTGCAACAAACACGTCCGGTTCCCACGCGCATCCCGGCATACGACTCGGCCATCGTTCGTACGTGAGCCACTCCTGCTCACGCGCATGAACTGCCTCTCGCCGAGCTATCCGGGAGGCACGCCATCACGCCCGCTTCTGTATGCTGAGAATTCGACTCCACAAACCTGAGCCAACCCCATACAACTGCTCTCCGCTGATGTCGGTGTCGCTAACAACCTTGACTCAATCTACTACGGGGCTGTTCGTTTCCTTAATGTCTCTTTTGAGGCTAAAGTTTAGCCCCTACCTAAGCAACAACCCGATGGATAAACCAGAACCGGAACACACACCGTTCTGATCCTGCCATGGGCCATGGCCGCCATATCCACGCGCGCGCGTTTACTCACTTTCGTTTCGCTGGCCATGCACAAGCACAGCCTTTCATTCTTACCGACGGACGTCTGTTTTGAGTCCCGACCTCGTGAGCAAGACGGGGCCGGGCCATATATGTCGTTCGTCAGTAGTACCATTTAATTTACCGCTGGGCAGGAAGCAGGTGCTACTCAAGAAGGTGACATCATAAACATTGCACAATTTAATAGATATGTCATCTGAAAGACTTCGTCAGATAATATTCCTAACACATTTAGGTGTTCCCCACAAGTTCAGGTGTTCATGTTCACTGATTCAGGTATGAGTAAAAGTCAGCACGTCAGTCATTTGATCTATCCCTTACACATCTCGGTGTTCCCCACAAATTACGTAGTTAGGTCACAGATAAAATTGACCGTGTCCAAGTCTGAAACAGCAAGAATTCACCACTAGGAGCACGAATGACGGTATTGTGAGCAAGGCAAACACCCATATGGAATTAAAAGCACCGAAGGTAACCACCATTCAAACTTATGTCTGCTTCAAACATTCAGCAGACAACACAGAACCCATGCATCAATGGCCTTTACAAGTTATAACTGCATTGCAGTAAAAAGAAAAATGGTTTAGTGCAACTGATTTACTAGGTAAACATTTCAAGACATGAAAAGACTATCAATTTGTTTTTCACAACATCAAAGATTTCTCAAGAGATATTTTTGGACAACCAGATTATCAGAATGTCAGACCATGGTTGATACCTTGAACTGTATTGCAATCTTTTCTAAGTCAGTAAAACGCGTAGTAGTAATTCCAGTATCACAATACCAAAAATAATTGATATTTGTAAATAACTAAAAACAATTTCTTTAATTGCATACTCACCAAATATATTGTTCAGCTTGGGAGTGCTGAAACCGGCAACTGATTGTGGAATGTTCCATTCGACAATTCATGTGCCTCCAAAGGGCTTTTCTTTGAGCGCTCCAAGGAGGTTGCTTCAAATATACCTAAAAAGAAATAGCATTGGTCACTGTAATGAAAGAGCACAATGATGAGCCGATATTGAAAATGCGGTCATGGATAAGACCTCAAAACTCACCAAATCCCAAAATCACAGAACAAAGCAGAAATCCCAAAAGGGAGAAATCCATTCTGAATGATATCTCCAGAACAATGATGCAACCAGTTGTTACCATCAAGTGTCTTGGAGAAGAGAAGACCAGGTGCAACCTGCAGGGTAACAATGAGAACTTGTCAAAGCATGTTACAATCCTGAAGGGTAATTGTACTCAAGAATCAAATTGGATGATTAACTAAAAGAAAGTACTTCACACGTCTGAACTATAGATACACTTCAATACAGGCAGAGAAAAGGAAAAGTTTTCTCATGTTAGTCATGAGATTTTTAGGTTATGACAAACTCAAATCTATGATCTTCTGAAGATCAGAAGATCTGCATCAGATTGTCACTAACAAAAGGATTGAGCATGTCTATCTTCACAAACATTTCATTGTAACGTTTAATTTACTTGTAATGTAAATTAAATATTACATGAGAAAAAAATTACTTTTCCTCGGCAAAATTGTCAACATAGAATATAAGCACCATCCCAAACAAAACAGAACTCAAGTATGCCCAGCTTGGAAACTGTAGTTTAACTATGCTGTCAGATGCTGAACCCTGCAATCAAGAAAACAGTTAGCACCAATATCTAAGGACTAATGTGCAAATATTCCTACAGAGTTTCATAGCAAAGCAATGTTGTAGACTCACTAGAATTGTATCCCACATAGCGAATGGAAAGAGAAAACATGTAGCAGAGGCAATAGTTATAGCATGAAGTCTCCTTTTAAGTTGATTCTGCAGAGAAATAAAATGAGGATGATTGTTAGTAACTACAAAGCTATTGCTGGCACTGAAAGTACCTTCGACAGTTTTAACTCACAACTGAGAAAACAATACTCAAACTAAAAGAATACCTTGAGAGAAACACGCCGAGCTAATACTCTCCTTAAAGCAGATAGAATACCAGCAGTAATTGGAACCACCATTTCTTTCATCCCTGTAGTTTTCGCTGAGTTCTCTAAGGATTCAGTTCCAAAGCTATCTGTATGAAGTCAAGGCCTCCAAACACAATTCACATGAGTACATTATAGGAAGAGATACTTGACGGGTATAAACAGTATATCATATCAGAGATAGGTGTATGAAATAGGATACATAGTGGTGAATATGTTCGTGTAGCCCACCCATTTGATAAGAGATAATATGCTACCAACATGGCAGCGAGCCCGCCAATCTGCAAATTCAAGGGAACCAGCATAAATTTTCGTGACTTGCTGCTTCAAAAGAAATAATGTGTGCTTTAAGAAAGTGTGTCATAGATTTTTTTTCCCCTGAGATTTACAATTACCATAGTTTAACAATGAGGATTTAGATGGTCGACTTTGCTAAAAATGAGGACTTAGAGATGACTTAGCACACATGTATCTGTGCTTTAAGCCAATTAGTTTAGCACCAATTTCAAAGTCCAAGCATGGATTTAATGTCTTAATGATACAATCAAGCAAAATAGATCAACAAAAAGAAATGGCATTCTTGGGCATGTCTGCATTTATATTACTTTCACATGGCCATAATTTGCACAAAAGAATAAAAGTGTAACTAGACAATACTTTATTAGATTGCCACATATAAGTAATATTTACATATTGTTCGAGAGAAGTGACTTGACTGCATAATGTATAGAACATAAAATCTGCAAATAAAAAATATGAAGTCAAGAAAAATAATCTATTTTAAAAGCAATAACTTGCCTTCCTCCATATATTGACTTTCCTTCCATATAAAGCGGCAGAGAGAACTCCAAGAACAGCACCTGCGTACTCTGCTAGCAGAGCACTAGACTCAGATAAGAAGAAATGAAGTTTAGATGCAGATCATGACAAAACTGGCAAACACATATAATACAATTAAGAAAATAGTTTAATATCTATGCTAATTGTTCTGCAATTAAAGTGATCAAAAATGGATTGCACCCTCAAAAAGTAAGAGTAAACACCCCTCTACATGCAGTTGTGAACTCACGTCCTAATCAGTCCACTCAAAATGATGAGGACTATCAAACATTAGATAGATAATTGTCATGTATTGTAGCATATATTTTCACAAAGACCTGATGACCAATGACTGGTTTGAAAAATTGCATTTCTAAAGAGGTTTGAATTAGATATTCCATGAAATCCTTGCGACATAAACCACACATCACTTAGCTATTTAAGAACTTCATGGTCCTGAAAGAACAACGAGCTTACATTAGTGGTCCACAGGCAAGAAGTCCTTTGCCCCATAAGACAAAGTATAATGCCAGGATTCCTCCATTGACAACTGTAGGAACGACCTGAATTAAACAAACATGAATGAACACAAAGAAAGCAGGCTTCTAACAGCAGGCAAGTTGAACTCAAGAATTGACAATGGAACCTGTGAGTTGGGTAAAGGGCGCCCTTTCCAGGGCTTCTGTAAGACCAAGAAGATGATTGACGCGGGTACAAGACAACTGAAGATAAAGCCAACAATTGAATCCCCACGAGTGGATAGGTAGTTATATAATGAGTACACAGACCAAATCCTCATGAAATTCCCCAAAATATGAACTACTTGCAGTGGTGTTGACCTGTAAAATCAGTTACTTGTAATAATCAATATATTGATGGTCTCATATGATTGAAATGGAAAGTTGAGTAAAGATTTAATATGGATATGGTAATTAGGAAAATCGAGTTGAACACCTGCATTTTTATCTTGCTCACTTCGCTCAAATTCATGCAAAATATATGGCAGTTGAGAAAGGGGAAAATATTTGGAATTCTAAATGGATACTAACTACAGTGAAGACGATGTAGAGTAACTAGAGTACATTTGGCTACCCTGTACAGGGCAACGAATTTATAACTGTTTTTGAAAATGATAATCAGAACAACTGCTTCATCAAGCAATATGTTACAGTAAGAGTAAATACTAATATGCAAGTACGATAGTGTAAAAACACTAAACATAACTTGAATTACTGCTTATGCAACATTTTGCAATATTAATTGGGATTAAAGCCAATGGTATGTTTTCTGCCAGTTTTACCATCAGTGATCTGACTTGTAAAACAGAATAGACAATATAATTCTTTTAATCTCAATCCTGGCAAGTTATACTACGAATTCTGGTTCCTGCATTCACATAACCAATTTATTTAACCTTCTATCCAAAATCTTAAATGCAGCTGGTGTGCTTTTTATGACTGTAGTTCTACATAAAATTTCCTACATATATAGTAAATCAACTATATCCACGGAGGCCCTAGATATAAGGTATATCAAACAAAGAAATATCCATTTTCGTCAGTTGAATAAGACCTACGGTTATGAATCACAGGCTAACGCACCCAAAAAATAAGGGGGTGGGAACCTGTTCATGTTAAAGCAAAGACAGGATATCCCACACTACTGAAGAGGCTGAATGAATATGTCTAGAGCTGAGCTGCCAAAATTAAGAGCAATGGCGTGCAGAAAACTAACAGCCATCGCCAATTTACAACTGATTTGCGTTCTTCAATGATATTTATGAGAGGAGTAAAAAGAGCAGCATAGTAACTAAGCTGCGTAGGAGCGAACGTGCGACTAAATTATCAAAAGGTTCCGAGCAGCAATGAACAACGACGAATCAGCAGCGAGATCTCGGAGGCCACGGCGCGCCAGGAGCGAGCAGTTAGAGAAATGGAGAAGGGATCAGGGGAAGTCTCACCTCGCCGTCTGCGCCGAGCGTGAAGTGGAGGGGCCCGCGCCTCCGTCCGCCGCAGCGGAGGCGGAGAGCTTCGGCGACATCATCTCGCCGGAGTCGCTCTGTGCTGTTGGTGGTGGTGCTTTGGTCCGACTCGCCGGCTCGGGTCGGTTGGTTCCGTAGATGGGCTCAAGAGATGTGTGGAGGTCTGCTTGGGCTCACGGCGACGGCACGTGAGCAGGAAGGGGTCACGCTGCTTCGCACGTGATAGGACACATATTCCTTCAGAAACTAGTTTGGATTTTTTTTTAAAAAAAGTAACCAGTTTGGAAGTCGGGATAGCAGTTGGGCCATGCCAGTATTATGTTTGTTAATCGACATACGAAAATCGGAAATGCACTTTTCATTTGCCAATTTCACACGTTCCATTGCGTCCTGACTCCTAATGTGACTATCAACTATTGTTGCGGATGGCTTCAAATTAACAACAATCCCTAGAACTACAATTTTTGTTTCCGCTAAATTATAGGGGCAACAAAAGGCCGTTTCACGTCCTTTAGTTTCTTAAAAAGTTGAAAATAGTTCCAACATAGTATTTCCTAGGCTTCAGCTTTCTGTCTAGTTTTTGTCTATGGTAAATTACTTTGTGTTAGTTTGTTTTGATTTTTCTTCACAGGTGTATTAGAAAATTTATTAACTATAGAAAAGATATCAACATATCAATTATAAAAAGATATTTTTGTAAACTATTGGATTTAGATGTGATGACTCAGCATGTTGATTGAAGGATCCACAACTTTCAGTGGGCTGAAGAAAAGATATTATACCACAATTTTGTGTCAACTGAAATTAGCAAACACCTAGCTCCAAGCAGGTTATTTTATTGTTCTAGAAAGTTAGCTCACCATAAAATTAGGTACTTTGGTGTCGGAGTGCTCGTTCCGTTACTTTTGTGTGCTTTTGCCTGCTTGCAATCGGTGCTTAAACATTTGGTGTAGAGGAGAGAGGTGAAGAGGAGGCAAAGGTAGCCACCACAATTTACCATTCTCTCCTGACTCCTTCTAAGCGGCTGAGAATTTGCTGGTCTTTCAGTTACGTTGTTAATTCAATCATCTAAGTTAAAAGTTGAGTGATTTTCAAATGGATAATTTTCATGTTGCCGTTGGGTTATTAACAACAGTTAATGTTCAAATTCTGAAATCCCAAATGTGCAGCATAGGATAGCTGCAAGGTCACTGTGATGAGCTCGCAGGTGGCGTCAAAGCTGGGAGCCGAACGACGATGAGACGTGAACCAGAGCAGCGGAGGAATCGGGGGAGCCAGCGATGCGAGCGTCGGATGGCAACAAGCCAAGAATCGGGGAGCGCAAGTTTGCGAACCAGCCCAGTTCGTCTTTGCAGCGAGCAAGAGTTCATATGGGCCAAGATGTGCTCCACAAATCGGCCCATGTGACCCAGCACATTGCACCGCCTCCAGCACCTACGGGACCACATCATGAATTACGGTCTTCGCCAGGCCTATCCGCGAGTACTCTATCCGCCTATCCGCCGCGGCGTCGACCAAGAGAACATCCAGGCAGCTTCTTCTTCCTCCCGTCTTCCCTTCCTTGGACCTTGGGTTCGCTGCCGACCTAGGGTTCCCATCGATCGATTCGTCCAGGACAAGAATCCACTTGAAAGATGACGACGGCGGCGCGCCCGACGTGGGCTCCGGCCAAGGGCGGCAACGAGCAGGGGGAACCCGCATCTTCGGGCCCTCCCAGAAGTACTCATCCCGCGACCTCGCCGCTCACACCACCCTCAAGCCCAGGTAACCATCCTTCGTTCCTTGGGATTTCTTTCTTGCTTGGAGATCTGCCCGTCAGTACCCTTGGCGCTTAGCTTCTAGACCAGAGATGATTGGGGAAACCTAGCCTAGGGTTTCTTTCGATTGGGGGCCGTCTTTGACTGCCTACGGGATCCAACAATAGGTGCCGAGCCCTCAAATGTTTATAGGCTTAATTAATCCATTTGGCTGCTAACCTATTTCATTACTTGGGAATGATAACATACTGCTGCTTCAGCTCCGAGCATCATTATCTGCTGCTGCACCAAGTAAATTGACATAATCACATGAAAAATTGGATAGGCGATCTGCTTACAGGGTTGGACTTTTCAAATGACCAGCTATCAACTTGAAACTCTGTTGCACGAAACCAGCATATGCTTTGTTTTTGTTGTTGTAACAGGGTTGGACTTTTCAAATGACCAGCTATCAACTTGAAACTCTGTTGCACGAAACCAGCATATGCTTTGTTTTTGTTGTTGTAGATGCCTAGCTGGGATATTGTGATCACATCTTGTCTGTGAAAGATGTATATGTTCCTTTGATTACAGCTTCACCAATCCTTTCCGTCAACCTTAATGCCAAATTATTAGAACGAGGGTCCTTCCTCCATATATGTTTTTGACTAATAGCTGTTGCTCCCATTTGTGCAGAAAAGAGGGTCAACAGACACAAGAGGAGATACAGAAGAGGAACCTCAGGGACGAACTTGAGGATCGTGAACGCAAGCACTATTCTTCCAAGGACAAGTCCTATGCCGGTACCCTTACTTCCTCCTCTGCTTTTCCATTTACATAGATACTCATCTAATTTTTTAAATCGTCTCTGTAATCTTGTGTGCTCTTGTTTTGCAGAAGAGAGAGACCGACGGAAAAGTTCGAGTCAGCTACTCCTAGAAGGTTGGTGGCACTAATTCTGTATGAATATTTGTCTATGTTGTGGCTAAGTGATGATGATTTACCCTTTCTTACTGTGAATCATAGGTTCAAGGAGAGAGGCTGAGGATAAGATAGTGCCACGAGAAATAGATGCAGATGACTCAGACGTGGAGCCTAGAAGTGATGATGAAAGGTTCGATCTTTCTCATCCTCACTGATGAATAATTATGGAACTTCTAAAACTCTACTGGGAGTCTTTACATCCCTGCATCAACACGGTTAACTGCACTTACAGCCGTGTTAAGTCCTTGTAAGATAGGAGCTCAATAGTTTTTCTTTGTCATCGACAACAAAACTTAGTATTAGACAGAATGCTGCTTGGAAATGGTCGGCTTTGCCTGACATGTCTTGTTGGGTGCTGAGGTTTTATAACTCCAAATAGCTGATACAATAACACACAGCAACTTACTCCCATGATGCTATTTTATTTTTCATTGTAATACGCTGTGTATTCTTGCACTTAAACATAATGATTTATTCAAATTCAGTGATGAAGATGATGACGACGACGACACTGAAGCTCTAATGGCAGAGCTTGAGAGGATTAAGAAAGAAAGAGCGGAGGAGAAGCTTAGAAAGGTTTGTTTGTTTCTTTTTATTACAATATCTGTTATACGGTGATGATCACTTAGGTTCCGGAAGCATAATGGTTATTCTTCTGTTGCAGGAGCGCCAACAAGCAGAAGAGGAAGCCAAGACAAAAGAAGCTGAACTGATGCGAGGAAACCCGCTGATCAACATCAATAACCCTGGCTCCTTCAGTATTAAGAGAAGGTTAGATGTTTCGAGTTTGCCTGTTGTGTTAATGCTTTTATGATTACTAGCAAAGTGCCCGTGCATTGCTACGGGATTAAAATAAAAATAAACTATAAATATCCTATATTTGATGGTTAGATATAGTACGACAAACAATTTTTATTAGTTTTGCATTAGGCTTTTCATCAAGGTATTAAAAAGCGTCTACGACACAAATAGTAGTACAGACATGAGGATTTTGTTTCCTACCTAACAGACAACATTTCATTAAGTTTTCCAACAAAATAACTGATTTTGTATCTCCTATATTTGTTACCACATGGATATCATGACAACACCAGAAACATGGTCGATCTTGAGCATAGTAGAAACGAAAATCCACTTTCTATCTAAAACTAACTATGCTGAAATAAAAATCTTAATATTTACAGCCACAAGCAAGCTAGATTGGACGACACAGATCATCAGACTCGCATACAAGTAGAGTTTTTTTTTTTTGCTTCTGATGAACCAAAAATGACACAGACATTAGAACAAGGAGTCTTCTCGAAAGGGAAATATACCTTTGAAACTAATCCATTTGTTCAGATTTATTGCTCAAGTCCTCCTTAGAAACTCCAAACTCAGGCAATACGATAATGTGGCCTGGGTCAGCAACATTGAAGTCCTCAACTCCACGATGACAGCGTAAAAGTAATGATTGTTATGCCCATCTCTTTGAATCTCTGTACGACGACGCACATGAATTCACTGTTAGTTAGACTCTGCCTAATTAAGCTGGTATAAAAAGAAGGAACACTTGGACACTATCAATTCACTCTGAACAACCCAAACTGGGCTGAAAGTAGTATTGAATAAATGAAGCAAACAGTCAAACTATTAGTTTCTCACTTCATCCAGATTTCATAAGATGCTTCCAGGCCGTTCCAAGCAGCCACGGTTATGATATTGTGAGTGCGAGATACCTGACAGTGGAACTGTGGATGAATTTGCTGACCCAGATCCCAGCTCCTTGCGTTGCGGAATTTGTAACCCGTTGCAAAAGCAAATTACTACAGACTTTTAAGATCAGGCACTGTTGCCTTGGAGGCCGTACTACTGTCGACGACTTCAAATTCCCAGCGGCTCCCTGCTGTCCCGCGATGGAGAAGAGTCGCAATCTAGAGATCACCAACGCGTCCGGGGTTTCATCTAGGTGTCTCATGCTGGGCTTGGAGCCTTGGACTCGAAGTCGTGCAGGGCTCAGGCTCAGACTCGAACAACGATCGGAGGGTCGTATACTCGTATTTGAATATGTTTACATCTCAACTCCAAATTGAACTCGGTGTTGGGGCCACTAGTCTTCCAAACCCAACAGATACGTAACATAATCGATTTTTGGTGTGGGCGTATGGGCGTACGACATGGACGTTTTCATTGAACTTATTAAGGAGTAGAGATAGAGATAGAGAAAGGGGCTTATGGTGTTCCTAACCTTGTTTTATATGTGCTTTGCAGGTGGGATGATGATGTTGTATTCAAGAACCAGGCTCGTGGAGAGACCAAGACACCTAAACGGTTCATCAACGACACTATAAGAAGTGACTTCCATCGCAAATTTCTGCAGAGGTACATGAAGTGATGAACCTGCTGCTGTGAAAGATCGTTATGTTTCCTGGCAGTGTATGTCAGGTCCTTCCTTGGGGCTCATCTTGTAATGTTTCTAAATCACTGGAATATCAATTTGTATGACATAATTGTAACATAAGCTTTGTCTGGAATGATATCAATGATTTCAAGTCTTCCGATTAATCACAATTAGTTGTCCTTATCGGCTCT